>JZKD02S1823634.1:338295-354872 GCA_000966675.3 Picea glauca
CTCAAAATATTATCCGAGCCGGTTACTTTTGGCCTACCTTGTTTCATGATTGCATTCATGCCGTGAAATGATGTGAGCAATGTCAGCTCTATGCCAACAAAGCCCGAGCTCCCCCTGCTCTTCTCCACCCTGTCATTACTGCCGACCCTTTTTGTAAATGGGGCATCGACTTCATGACTTGTAATCCCCCCTCCATCAATGGTCACAAATATATCGTTGTCGCCGTTGATTACTTCACCAGATGGGTCGAAGCTATGCCCACTTTCAACAACGTCGCTGACACAGCAACACATTGCTTCTTTAACCACGTCATATCCTACTTTGGAGTACCCCTCCAACTCATTTCTGATCATGGAAAACACTTCGAGAATGAGATCTTCGTCGAACTCTCAACTCGGTTAGGATTCTCTCACAAGTTTGCCTCACCATATTACCCTCAGTCTAATGGACAGGTTGAGGCAGTTAACAAATTCCTCAAGACCATGTTATAGTGCATGGTTAATAAACATAAAACCAATTGGCATGATATGTTATTTTCTGCTCTATGGGCTTACTGAACGGTTGTGAAAACCGCTACTGGATTCACACCATTTCATTTAGTACATGGGGTTAAGGCCACTCTCCCCATTGAGTGCAAAATTCCCACCTTATGCACTGCAATCGAGCTATTACCTGACACTGCTCCAATGGAGCAGCACTTGCTGAACTTGAAGTCTCTCGATGAAGATCATCGATCTTCCTTACAGAACAACAAGGCAGCTAAAAAATGATCTATGTCTACCTTTGATCACCATGTCAACCTTCGATCATTCTGTGAAGGCGACCTCGTCCTGGCTTACGATATTGCTCATTATACCTTTGGCCACAACAAATTTGAATCACTCTAGCATGGCCCATACATTATCCAACATTGCCTCACCAAAGGTGCATAGATCCTAGCCTCCCCCGAAGGCCTCTCTCTCAAAGAACCCATGAATGGGTTATACTTAAAGAAATTTTACACTTAAACATAGTCATTCTACTTTAGGTTATTTCTTTTCTAGCGTTTTTAATCTTTTTCTCCTTCCCTCATGTCTAAACTATCCTTTGTGCTATTGACAGATGCTTCCTCCACTAGCCTACCACATCAGTTATGCCGATGGTGCCAACCGTTGGATGCAAAATCTCGCTTCGGCTGCTTGGGATCTCTACACCCCCTCACATGAAATTCTCCATTCAAGCGGCATATGTTTGGGGTCAGCAACCTACAACCAAGCCAAATACACTACTGCCATTGGTCTCCTGGCCGACACCCAACATCATCATATTCGTCACCTTAGCTTCTTCCTCGACTCTCAACTAATCGTTCTCCAGCTCAACAATGTGTACCACGTCTGTGATCCTTGCCTCTTTCGCAAATACCTGCAGGTTAGGCTTTTATCTTGACATTTTGATTCCATTACATTTACACATACTCCAAGACAATTGAATCAAATTATAGATAACCTAGCTAATATTGTGTTAGACTGGCATATATCACATCAAGCTACCTCTACACATACATAAACATATAACACAAACATGTCACAGCATATACATAGAATAGACATCATCAAAACATTAACCACAAACATGTAAACACCACATAGATCTCAAAAATGTATACTCATGTATATATATAGGTCCACAATGCCATTTGAATGTTTACATACAAAAAAATATACAAGTATCTGCAGGCCAATGCAGCACCTTGATACAAAATGGGCTCACCAACCTATATACAATATATATATATACATCAAATGCCTCAAAGCACCACTCATGGTGCCTCTAGAGCACCACTCATGGTGCCCTTAGAGCACCACTGCCTGCTCCTCCCTCAGGCGGTGGCAACCCACCACCTCCTGCCCTAGGAGGTGGTGGTCCACCCCCTACCAGCCCCTCTTTCCCTGGTGGCAGCCATCAGCATCTCGTCATCTACATCACATCAGTCACTGGGCCTCTTTTCATCCTGAGCCCCCGGGGCACCTTTTTTCATACCCTGGTCAGGTACACATGCACATATTCACGCTTATCAAATATATGCTCATATCTTCGATTTTCTTCAGATATTGTTCACTTTGGGTATTTGGTTTTTATGTGTGCAGGTACTTGATCATCATACATCGGCACAACCCCTTCAGGTATATACTCAGCACTGGCATGTAGTCGTTCCCACTGTATCGCACTTACATTTCCAGTCAAAACCTTTGATATTTGCCTCTAGGATCCCCATTCCTGGCTCTGCAGCACCCACACCTCCATTTTCATCTTTGGTACTGTTACCCGGTAGCATTCTTACCCACATGAGTTGTCCC
The DNA here is from genome assembly GCA_000966675.3 of Picea glauca. Taxonomy (NCBI): domain Eukaryota; kingdom Viridiplantae; phylum Streptophyta; class Pinopsida; order Pinales; family Pinaceae; genus Picea; species Picea glauca. The sequence continues at coordinate 340,632 of JZKD02S1823634.1, forward strand.
ATTCATAGCACCTTTTGACACTTTTGACACTCATTCTATTTTTCAAAACCCTTTAGGGATGGGAGTCCTGATAGTCTTTCATCATGTCGAGAATCAACCACATACTCCTTCTCCTCATTTTGCTAGATTTCCCACACGGACTCCAAGATTATCTCTTCACGGTTCTATTTTTTAACTGCACCTCCGCAGTATCATGAACCCTCCATTTCATCCACAATCAGTTTGCCCATCTGCAAACCTACCTTCATTTCACCTACCTCATACAGAAACTCACCAATGGGGCCCCCACCCTTCATCAGTTTTGCAAGAAACTTATGCCCTACATGGGCCACCCATATCACACTGGGGTACCCGTTTCTGTATTTGTACATTTATCCCCAATTATTCGTTATTTATTCTACAAATGCCTTTATTTTCAGTCATTACATTACCCTTTTTGTCGTCACCTTTGGCGACCTACTTCCCTCTTTTTGGCCAGTCGCAACCCATGTCACCCTTGGTTGGAGCACTACTTATCATCTTCCCTTTCCTGGCATCGTCCATATCTTTAGAGTACCCCACAGGTCACTTACCTCTACCCTCTGAATTTGTTCACCTTGTCCCACCTCTAGCACAACTTATCCCCGGTCTTGTCGTCCCCATGACACTCGACCTCGTTGAACGGTTGTGGCCACTTTTTATCTCATACATCCTCCAACCAAGGGCAGTCTTGAGTCTTCCCACATCTTGAATTTGTCCATGTACCTTTGCCACTTCCTCAGCTCACCTAGTAGATTTCACAAAGCCATTTTCTTCTGGGAGTCGTGTCCCCCTTTTTGTCAACATCAGCACAGTTTTCTAGAAGGGCGACAGTATCTTGATTCTCATTATCCATTCAGTGAGAGATCTCGGACGGCACAGGGTGAAACACCATTGCTCCCTACTGTCGTTGACCACCATAACATTCGACGCCAACACTTTCTCATGTTACGGTGGGTCTTACTTTGCGACTATTGCAGTTAGTTCTTTTATTTGCTGAAGACCTCTAAACTTGGCAGGGCTATCAATGCCCACATCATCGTTGATACTTATTACTGCGATCAATGCCTACTATTCATAGCATGTTCATTTGCAAAATTGTCTTCTGCCTCTATCACGATCGCCCCCGAGGGCACTGCAGTTGTCTACACCAACACTTCAGTCATATTTTTTTCAGTATTACATGACACGAGCATGGGGCATGCCCGCCTCGTTTGTACACAGTTTTCTATTTTACACACCTCATGGAAGGTCGGGTCCTACCAGTTCCTTTTTCCCTCCAACAGATCACTCTGGACGATTCCACTATTTCTCTATCTTACAACAACATTCTCAGTATAAGAAACATTGATGGATTTTGGCTATACGTATGCTCCTAACATCATCCATCAGGGGGCATCTGTTATCACTGAAATCTCGTCCGAACATAGTTACAAGAACTCAGCATCGTCAAACAGTGATGAATTCATTCATGGACCTGAATTAATACCACAGCATTCAAAAAAGGTCAAAAACTCTACAAAGTAGTGAAAAATTGAAGAGCGTTATGCAAACATTGGGCACACGTGCGCATGTGCGTTACAGGAACGCAGAAATCACGCACAGGCGCACAATGCGCGACTGTTATCGCAAAAAGCCACGCACCTACTAAACGACGCATTTATGAGAGTGGTCAGCCTCCCACCCACTTATGGTTCAGCTCCCAAGCCGATTTTACTTCCAAATCTGGACTGTATTCGACTGGTGGGCTGGTCAAAGACCTAGGAATGCCCTAAATGGCCTCTTTTCACACTACAAATCAGTTAAACAATAACCCAAAGCAATGCTATAAAAATCCATGAATGCACCTCATTTTTTCAAGAAATTCAAAGTAATGCTATGTTGCCTCTATTTTTTTGAGGACTCCATCCTTGACAAGAGAATATTGGCACCATTACATTGGACAATCCACCTCACCATTGAGTGGATTTGTAAAAAGTTCTTTCATCACCATTTTCCATTTTTCTTTGTTGTAAGAAGAGCTAGCTAGTGAGGGTCCAAGAGCCTTCCCTTGGAGGAAGAAGGGACTCATAGTCTCCTTTCTTCTTGGTGCTTTTTTTTCACTAATAGATCAGCCTCAAACATTGGTGACATGGGTCTTATGGATCTTTTTGTTTCTATGTCCCTATGCTCATGAATTTATTTTTTATTGCATCTCTTAGTTTAATTCTTAATTGTAGCTTTTATTTTCTTTCCCTAACTCTTTTCCTTGTAGCTGTCCTTCTTAACAGACCCAACTGAGCTTGCAAGCACCTCTATTTTTCTCACCAAGGTGACGAAAGAGGCGCAACACCTAGCTCAAGGAAGGAGGATCTGGAGAGGTGCATACAGATCTCTTGTCCTATGCAGAGTGGGGTTTCTGGGCTTTGTGCTTGTAGAAGAATGACAGAAGATAATAAAGAAGAGAAGAGTTGGTGGATGTAGCCTTACACTGGGGTGAACCACGTATATCCTTTGTTATGGTTTCTTTGTGCATTATGGTTATTATATTGTTCATATGATTTAAGCTTAGTGCTATAATGAATGTTTAGATGAATCTGGTATGATAAATTAATTTCTTAGTGATGTGAATGAATGCTAGATCAGATCTCTTTCCATATGATAATTGCTTAGATGTGTTAGATCTGGTTGAATATTTCATTGTTCTATAATTAGGGTTTGGATATACAATGTGAATAAGGGTTAAATAATGATGAATGGTAACTGCTAAGTTCTTTTCTAGAGTGGTGTAATCACAGATTTGTGTCCCAGCTAGGTTGCAGATAATTGAGTCCTGCAACCACCCCTTCCTCTACCTCAGGTGAGACATCATATGCTTTGTAGGTGTTTCCGAAAGGGCCGGTAGTTAGGGTTTTGTTAGTGTGCTATTGAAGCATTGAACCCTGGGTCTACACTTGTGCCAACAAGGATCCTAGACCAGGTTCAAGTAGAAGTTGTTGATCTCATTGTAAGTAAACTTTGTGATATCAATAAAAGGAATAATTTTTCTGTCCCGTAATATGATGTGTTCAATATTTATGGTTGATTTATTTTTTATACTGACATCTAACCCACTAATTCATATATGAGATGCATATTCGTAGTTCCTTTTTTGTTTGTTTGTGAATGCAGGTTAGAGTTGGGAGGAGACTTGTAGTCAGTGGAGCAATAGAACACAAAAGGATTGACACCAGACACAAACTTTAAGGTAGAGTTACCAGATCGCTTTACTTTGTATTTTATGCATGAATGTGGGGTATATTTGGGGTAGTTATAAAAATTAGGAGACTTTTAGACCATTAGATATGCCTACATGTTGAACCCTAGTGTAGTCCATAGGGGGGTTTTCCTGCTATAGCAGAACTGTCAACTATACTGGAGAAACCTCTAGGGTTTTAGGGGATAGTTTTTGGGTGTTTTAATTGGTTTGATTACCTTTTTTGAGTTTCTGTAAGTTGTTGAGTCTTTAAGGGATTCTGGTTTTCAATGCTAGTACTCCCTGCCCTGTCAATCTACCTGTTAGTTTTCTCTTTTGAGAAGTTACAGAGGTGTACATAGCCTATAATGGGTATGCACGCGTACATACACGCCCTACCTTTAGAGAACCTGCGTACATACACATGCTTCTTAAGTGTCTATAGTGTGCCTATGTCAAGAAATGTTTTCTAGAAGAAGAGGAAATCAACCTCTCCACTAATTGAAATCATACTTATTAGGGGTTTATTGATCTAGTAATAGTATATGTTGTCACAATCATTATCTTGGGTTTGAAATTAGTTTGCTTATATTTTAAAGATTTCTTGTGTTTTATTTGAAAGGGTTTTAGATGAGTTTATGAGTCTTTTCTGATCAGCCTTTTTGGTATCGTCAGCGACTCCCTGCGATCCGCAGTGGGCCAGAAGTAAGTTCTTGGTCTTTTCTTGTCTTCACTTTTTCCATTTTTCTCGCTTTAAGAAGAAGAAAAATAATTTATTTCAAGTTTCTTATTCGAAGCATAAAAATAAAAAATAAAAAATTCATTTCTTTGTTTGATTAATTAGTTAGGTTAGTTGTATTTACTTGTTAGGAAAAAGAGCACTTTCTTAAGTTATTTACTGAATGCTTGAACTTTAAGTAGCTCGTATTAGAGAGAAATTTAGTTTTGGGTTTTTCTTTTAAATATCTTAGAAAAAGTAGTTACAAAAAGTTGGTTAAAGAGTTTAAATTTTCAAATCTTTATTTGTCAAAAGGGTGTAATTTTTCTTTCAGTGTTTGATTATTTCTCCTTCGTCTCTCAAAACACACCACTAGTTTCATTTATTTTTACTTGACTTAAGACAAGCCACTTAAAATTAACGCTTAATTAAAATCAATTAGACTTTATGTTTGTAGGGTCCATCAACTAGTCTAGGCTAGACCCTTGATTTAGGTTGGAGAGGGAAATTTTCAAGGTTGTAAAACAAACATACGAGTCTATGTTAGGGAGTCTAAAAATTCTAGTAAACATGAAAGTTATCTGGGACCCCCCTCTAACACAGGGGCTAAACACGAGGTCGCGTGCAGAAAGGTAGCAGAGATAACCCCTCCAAAGTCGTACCAAGCGTAGTGGGGAATGCATATAGAGGACTTGTCGTGGTATTCTGTTGGTCTCATTTGCCACAAAGCTTCATGGATATCAAGACCATTTGAGGCCCTCAGTTGTCTTCTAGACCACTTGCTTTCAATACCCTTGATAGGTTTTAGGACAGATACCCTTCTCATTCCAGTTCACCTGACTGTCGACTGTACCCGCCTAGTGATTGTTCGCGCACTGGAAACCTAGATGCCTTTATTTTAGTGAATTACATAGGTTATTCCATGGGTCTACCATGGTACCTAGGGTAGACGTTGGGCCATGCTTTGAAAAGTATACCTAGAGGGTTCTTCCATGTTTGAGTTGCACTTTCATCGGTAAGTTTCTATAGTGTTGGTTGGCATAACTATTCTTCCAACTAGTTAGTGGTTTGGTTGCTTTATCTCATAGGAGCTTTTTCTAGTGTGTGTTGGTTTTCAACGTTAGTAAAATCTTTACAGTGTCGCTGATATTTTCACAAGGTGGAATATAAAGAGCTCCATCGGTCATGAAGGCTTGAGGGCTTGTCACTGGTTTCATTAGATCGACCACCTCCACCGTTACGATGAAGAATTGACCAGAAAGGATCATTTGAGGTGACCCATCCATAGAAAACTATACTCGATCCATCCCTGAGAGGAGAATACTCAAACCCAGAGGAACCAACTATTTCTAACCTTGGAGTGAAATCTCTTGGGCCGTATAACCCTTTGATCACTGACTTGTCGACAACAATTTTGATACAAGTTGTCTCTCCAAGGGTAAATCATCACGAGCGTCAGATAGTTTTTGCAAGCAACGATGGAAGAAAATGTTGCTACTTCGTCTAGGAGTCCTCATACTCCCTTAATGACTGCCGCCACAGGGGATGTTCTACCTCCTAACCCACCTTCGTTGGTTTGAACCACCATGGTCTCGACCGCCTCTACTTTGGGCAGTGGTCTGATTCCATCTATGGCGACAATCACTACTCCATTCACCTAGAGTGAGAAGGGCCCTCCAAATTCATATGGGATGCCTGGCTTTGATACAAATTATGTCCTCTCCTAATCCACCCTATAGACCATGGGTCTGGGGGTAGGGAGCTCTAATACTCCTCTGCAAGGGTCCATGGGGGGGACCTCAGCCCCCTCTAACTCTTTCCTTTATGGCAGGGGTCATATACCTCCATCATCCCCCTCACTAGGTGGTGCTCCCCAACAGCCTGTCTAGTAAAACATGAACTACATATTGTTTAGATCAGGTAGTCAAGGACCTTCTTCCAACACCACACTGGTGGGTTATTTTTCGTTCTCTTTGTTCGGCGCATTTGGTAACAATGCATTCTCTTCAACGGTCGTCTCAGTCAGGAGCAACCCTGGTTTTGGACAACAAAATCCTGTGCAGGGTACTATTCCTGCAAAGGGGGAAAACACCTCACAAGGACCCTAGAATCCACGGTAGGTATCAATCCCCTTGTCAAGGATGTCGACCAAGGGCAACCCCTTCCATGGCCAATGGAACCCCGGGCAAGGCTCAATACCTATGCCCATTAGATCGGTAGGGGGAAACCCTTTCCATAATCCTTGGAACACAATGCAGGGAGAAATCCTATCGAGCCCTCAATGTCAAATTATGGGATTCATCCGATGAAGTCTCAACAAGAAAAATATTCGTATGCCAACCATAGCCATGGTATTTATCAAACCCTAGTCAACAGCCTAACATTTTCTGGCAACCTGGTGCCAAAAAACTCTAGGATCCTTTTTTCCTGTATATAGTCAACAACCAAAGATATCATTTTTGGAAATGTTACATTTTCCATACTTGTCAAGATTGTTAAATGATCCAATCTATCACAATGTGCATTGGCCTCCCATGCTGACAAAGTTTCCCTCGGACATCCCAAAGTTTGAAGGTAAGACTAACAAAGATCCAAGCGATCATGTGACCAAGTTTCACCTATGATTCTCATCGAACTCTCTGAGAGACGACTCCGTACATTTTCATCTGTTTCAATGCACTCTTATCGAGAGTGCCACAAAATGGTACATTGAGCTCGACCTCTCAAGACACTCTACTTTTGGCGAATTGGAAATGGTTTTCCTTAACCATTTTCAATTACCTGTGAGATGCGATGTCAACACTGAATTGCTGGGCAACTTTGAGCAAACAAAGGTTGACCATATCTCAGATCAAATCCAAGAATGGAGGCATTGAAAGAGTTTGATAAAAGTACCAGTTCCACCAACATTCCTTTTGGAGTGCTTCCTTAAGTCTTTGGTACCCCAGTTATCCAAGGGCATTGCAATGTCAGGGGCATTTTTCGAGGAAGAGGCGAGAATGAGAGCTCAACAACTTGAACGGATATACTCTCAGTCTAGTTTACTTTACGAGGCTTTTCCAAATGTTCCACGGTCTATTCTTGACAAGACCAGACACAAGTTTGGACCACATGTTGATGGCATATTTGCTTCAGCAAGAGCGAATCCCACTGATCAACTGTTGAATCAATTGCAACAATTGTTGATACAGTAGATAGCGGCCAGCCAAATCACTGGTTCGGTTGCTCCCCCTACTCAAATGTCGGATGTACATAGTGTGCAATCGACAAACCCGAAGGCCAACCAGTAGCCTAAAGGAAAGAAAAAACAAAGAAATAAAAAGTGTAAGGGGGATATTAAACCCACTAATAATGTTGGCAAGGGAAACACAAAGAAATGAAAGTCAAAGTATCTATGTAACCTTTGCATGGAGGACCATCCAACTCACCTGTGCCCTCGACTTGTAGAGGCCTAGAAGTTATTGGTGCAGTAGCAGCCTGTTGTCTTAACGAACCCATTTACTCATGGGAAAAATTTAACTCAAGCCTCTTCAAGCGCGGATGGGGGAATTCATGGATTCCCTCCATCTCCTAGTAACTCTTCGTCCGCGAATGTGTATCTGATGAAAGGTGATGCCTACATAGAGACTAGAGCGCATGATTACAAAATGCCAGAATCTTTTGAAAAGGGTAAGGAATTCATAAACCCATATGTTCCTCTCCAGATTGAGAATACGATGGGTGAAACAATGACACACATCCCGAAAGGAGTGTTTAAGAAAGCTTCACATAATCCAAATGCAAGGACCTCCCAGAACTACTCTGTGGTGGAGGATTTGTCACAAACCCCTTGCGTGATGTCTGCTTTGGAAGTCTTCCAGAGCTGCCCTTCACAGAGAATACCTTTGTTATCCTCTTTGGGATCCGATGAGAGTTGTAATCCGAGAACAATCATTCTTGATATGACCAACATAAAACCACTTCTCCCCTACCATGTGGCATTTCAGATAATAGTGTCTTACACCATGAAAAATTTTACCAGGAATATTTTCCACATGATGTTTGACGAGAGCGCCTCAACATGCGTGATGTCATTGGCATGTTGGAAGGCCATTGTCCAACCTATTTTTTCTCTATCACCTACTCTACTTATTACTTTTGACGGTCATTCTTTCATACCACATGGGATCATCCCTTCTTTCCCCATGTATTTAGGAGGGAATACCATGTGCGTCGAAGTTGAAGTGGTCGATGTACCTCTTGACTACAACCTTCTGTTAGGAAAGAGGTGGACCTATGTTATGTAGGCAGTGGTCGCCACAGTTTTTTGGGTCTTTTTGTTTCCACATGAGGGTTGTATCATGTCCATTGATCAATTTTCCTTCTCTTGTCCTGACCCTTCATCGGGGGCATCCATGGTCTCAATGATTGATAAACCTTAGCCTGACATCGTCAACGTAGGGGTTGGTTTTTTCCCACCTTTGATGGGTACTTTCAATTACCTGCCTCCTTCCGACAATTTCAAGTTCATATCGGCTATTATCGACCAGCCTAAGGCTAAAATATTTCAAGTTTCGTCATTTCGCATGACTTACTTTAATGATCCATGGACTCTTTCTTTCCCATCAACCATGATGGAAGGGATAGGGAATCATGGCATGGCCATGCCCTTGTCCATGATAGAGGTTGTGTACTCTATAGTCCAGCAAGCTTCCGCCAACCCTGATGTGACTCCCACATAGGAGTTAGATCTGGTTCTCGAGCCTATTTGGGATCAATATTCCCTCGCCACTACCAATTCTTTAGACTTGGTATTTCCCTCAGATGAGACAATTATTGAGGCAATTACTGGTCCGGACAGACCTTGGGATGATCTCCATCACAGATCTTATTTTCTCCTAGAGTTAAGAAGAATTGAAGTCGATGAATTTGTGTGGATTGTGACTGGAGATAGGTCTTGTCTTTTCAATCCTTTGGCTATGCACACAGTTTATGCCAAAGGTAATATGGAAACCATGACTAAAATGATACTTATTGACTTCTCCGGAACCCCTGGCGTCGTGGAGAATGTCTTCGTTGGAGTGGATTTCTCCCATGAGGAGATTTGAATCTACACATATTTATTTAAATAATTCTGCGATGTTTTTCCTTGGTTTTACGAGGAAATGCTAGAAATTGATCCAAGAATTGTCAAACATGAAATAACGACGTATCCTAATGCTAATTCGGTCCAATAGAAGCTTCATATGGTAAATCCTAAGAAAGAAGCAACTATTAAGTTTGAAGTAGAGAAAATGATCAAAGACGGTTTCCTCTACCCCATTCAGTTCACTCAATGGGTGTCAAATCCCATTCTGGTCAAAAACAAGCAGGGAACGATTCACATATGTATGTAATTCCATGATTTGAAAAAGGCCTGTCCAAAGGATAATTTGACCAGATTGTCGATAAATGCGCAGGCTGTGAGGTATTTTATTTCATGGATGGTTTTTCGGGATACATTCAGATACAGATTAAGCCTGAAGACCAACATAAAACCGCTTTTATCTGTCCATGGGGTACATTTTATTATCCGAAGATGCCTTTTGGCATGAAGAATGTTCGAGCCACTTTTCAGTGGGCCATGTCTTTTGCTTTCCATGATCTCAGACATATAGTCGAGGCCTATCTCAATGATTTAGAAACATGATATCGTAAGAGAGTTGATCATCCCACGCACCTCCAACTTATCTTTGAGTGATGTTGCTACTATTGGATTCTCTTGAATCCAAACAAATGTAGCTTTTGCATGACGTCAGGTCATCTTATAGGTTTCATAGCTTCGATAACAAGGATCATGGTCAATCCTCTAAAGTTTGAGGTAATAGTTCAATTGCCTCTCCCATGCACAATTCCTCGGCTTCAGAGTTTACAGGGAAAAACTAACTTCCTTCGGCGTTTTATCGCTAACTATGTCGATATCACTAAAGGGTTCATGCGTTTACTGAAAAATGATGTTCCTTTTTATTGGTATGAAGCCACTCAATGCTCTTTTGAAGCATTGAAGCATGCCCTCACGTTTTCCCCTCTACTTTTGCCACCAAATTATAATAAATATTTCTTATTGTACTTGTTTACAGCAAAGTCAACCATCGGTATGGTCTTGGTTCAAGAGGATGATCTGCATGAAGAGCATGAGATTTATTACCTGAGTCGAGGCCTGGTTGGACCAGAACTCAACTACTCCCATGTTGAGAATCTTGCGTTGGTAGCATTTCATGTTGTCCAATGGTTCCATCATTATATTTTGTTTCATAAGTCCACCGTCATTGTCCTTGTGAATCTGTTTCAATACGTGTTGACATGACATGTAATCGACGAAAATATCAGTAGATGGATTGTTATCCTCCAGGAATTTGACTTGGATTTTGTTTCCGTGAAATCTAAAATGTCGCAGGTCTTTGCGGAATTCATTTCGGAACTTTCGGTCGAGTCAGGTGAAGTTACGCCCGAAGAATCATCGATTAAAGGAAATTTTTTTCTAATTTCATCTTCGGACCCCTGGTATGGAGATATACTAGTCTATCTCTGGACTTTGAACTGCCCCTCCTATTCTTCTCGCGATGAGAATTGATGTATACACTATCAGGAGAAAACATATCTCATTCTCAATGACACTTTGTATCTTCAGGGTGTACATTGCATCCTCCATCAATGTCTCACTCATGAAGAAGCGGAACTCGTTATTAATGACTACCACACTGGAGCATGTGGTGGTCATTTGTGTGGGTTTGCAACATCCCAAAATATTCTACGAGCTAATTACCTTTGGCCAACATTGATCAAGGATTGCGTTGAATTGGTCAACAAGTGCCACATGTGTCATATCTTCTCTCAGAAGATGAGGGCACACCCCACTCTCATGTTTCATGTCATTACAGTTGGTCCCTTCACCAAGTGGGGGATTGATTATACTACATGCCACCTGGCTTTAGCTAAGGGGCATCGTTATATCATCGTAGAAGTAGAATACTTCACAAAGTGGGTCGAGGCTATTGCAACGTTCAATAATGATGGTGAGACCACAACTCTCTTTATTTTTAACCAGATAGTAGCAAGGTTCGGCATCCCAAAGGATATTGTCACTGACCATGGAAGTCACTTTCAAAACAAAATGATGTCCAAGTTAACATCAAATCTTGGGTTGAGGCAAGAGCATTCATCACCCTACTACCCACAAGTGAATGGTTAGGTGGAAGCTGTGAATAAGTCCCTCAAGAATATTCTACACCAAACGATCAATTCAGCCAAGTCAACTTGGCATTTGATGTTGTACTCGGTGTTGTGGGCCTACCGAATGTCTGTAAATACTGCAACCATTTTTTCACATTTTCAACTTGTTTATGGGCTGGAAGAAGTCTTGCCAATAGAGTGTCAGATCCCATCTCTAAATTTGGCAGTACAGTCATTTCCAAACACTTCACCGCTTGAGGAAAGCTTATTATATCTCGAGCAGCTCGACGAGAAACATTGTGACATAGCCTTGGCTAACGAGGATCACAAGAAAAAATTCAAGTGTCAATATGATCGGTCAGTTCATCCTCCTATTTTCTCCGAAGGCGACCATGTCATAGTCTACGACCAATATAAAGCTCCCTTGGGGGCAAGCCAGTTCAAACCCATGTGGTTAGTAACTTTCATTGTGAAGGAGGTACTAAAGAAGGGTTCTTATCATCTGGATGACTTTGAGGGGAATTCTCTAGTGGATCCTAGAAATGGGCTCTACCTCAATAAATATTACTCATAGGTGGGTCGCCTTGGGTGACTTCTTGTACATATGGATAGATCTTATGCAATTGGTTTTTGTCTTTTTCTTTTATGAACGTGTTTTTATTTATGTAATCTTTTTCACTATGCCATATGTCAAGTGAATTAGAGGTGTTCATTGGGTTTGTAGATGGTGCTAGCCGACACACTCAGAGGCTTGCTTCTGCAGCTTCGGTGATAATCATGCCTCAAGGCCAATTGCTATCTTCTGGAGGTATCGATTTAGGTGACACCACAAACAATGTCGTCAAATACAACACAGTAATAGAGTTACTTTGTGATGCTTTGATGCATGGTATCTCTCACCTCCAATTCTACTTAGATTCTCAATTGGTTGTGTCCTAGTTAAATGGGGCTTACCGCGTTTATGATCCTACTCTACACCAACAATTCCTTAAGGTACGTCTCTTAGAACGATGTTTTGATTACATTACGTATATCCATGTTCCTAGGAGATTAAATCAAATCACAGATACTCTAGCTAATAATGTATTAGATTGGCATATTGCACACACATAAAGGAAGCACACAGATACACATGTACATACATTGTAAAAATGTGATCCATGAGACATAAAATATGTAAATATGCATATATATATATATATATATATATATATATATCAAAAGTCTTAGAGTATAGGTGGGCACGAGCACCTCAAAAAATAATATGTCCAGTACACATCACAAGGCTTATGCCCTAAAAAATATACAAAGAGTGCCCTCAACACATAAGTACTCCATCCTAGCTAAGCACGAGGCTTGTTTTCCCTGCCATAGTGAACAACGATGTTTGCCAAATGTCGTAAGAGTTGGACCTAAGTTCGTGGCACCCCAACTACATGAGACTGCATCGATGGCGAGAGATCCTTGATCTTGGCCATGGGAACCACACAAGTGAGCATGGTGAGGTTCTGCTCCACCCGTTTCAAAACTCTCTCAGCCTCTCTGGCTGGAGGTCCCCCTATTATTGTTGTTGCTGGTCCGATAGTTGTGGCTGATACCACCTCTAGTCGAGGACGTCGCCTGGTCCTCATGAAGTCTATTGGATGCATTGGCCCCACATCTGTACATAACATATACATGGTTGTCAGATACTTAGATACACATAAAAATGATATATATAAAAAGAAACTAAAAATGAAATAAACATTAAAAAAAAACGTACCCATATCTCCTTGCTCAGCTTCAAGAGGTACGGGCATGTCCAGGTCCCTAGAAATGTTGATCCCGCCATAGGGGTAGTCGTCTATCACCAGAATCTATCGTGCCCACTAGTAAAAAAAGGTGTCGTCGAAGGCCTCTATTGCCCTCCATCCCCCTTGTCATGGCAGCAATGTCGCCCATCTAAACATTGCTGGGAGTGAGGCCACATGCCCTCGCACTATCTCTCATGGAATGACTAGATTGGGTACCCTCTTGAAGAATAATGAACACAAAATGGTCCCAAATTCAAGGTTTTTGTTACTCCGCCCGTGACACTCAGTGAGTTGTCTCTTCATGCAGTCTAGAATATTCATGCTCCAGTCGAATATTTGTGCATTTAAGCACTGCACCGCACAATGCATGTGCACCTGGGAAGCCTAATGTAAGGTCGTGGATCCATTAATCCTCCCAATAAGTAAAACTATCAATTTTTGTGATAGGTTGGTGATCTTGTGGATTGGCACCTAAGAACTTACTTTCTCAGTGTCGGCCTTGCAATGTAGTTCAATCAACTCAACAATGTTGTGGGGCCCAGGGGGGAAAACACACTAGTTGACTAGTTCACCTTATTGGATTACTGAGAGGGGGGGTAAATCAATAGTAGCATAATTATAATCCTTTTTCTTCAAATGTTATATCAATGTAGAATTATCATCCAATAATGAGCAATAAGAAATAAACAATCACACACATACACAATACACCAGTGTTTTACATGGAAACCCAAATCGGGAGAAAACCATAGAATGATTTTTCTTATATGTCTTGAAGAATCACATTCATTGGAAGCACCAACTTCCTTTCTTTTCTAGCTGCAACTGGAAGGAGGCTCCAACCCCCTAGTTTCTCAGGCTACAACTTGAGGGAAGCTCCAACTCCCCAATTCTCTGGCTATAACCAGAAGGAGGCTACAACCACCTATGTTCTCTGGATACAACAGGAAGGTGGCTACAAACACCTATCCTTGCCCCATCCAATCGCCCTGAAGTAGAAGTAGAATGATGGAACCACTGTCACACTATCACTGTGATATATACCGTTGTAAAACTGTACCAATAAATCTGAACCATGCATCAATCATGCATCAACATGTACCTCAACCTGTAATCAAATTGTACCATAAACAAGTGCATCAACCATGCACCAACCTGTAATCAACCTGTACCATAAATAAGTGTATCCAAACATGTACCAAGTATGTACCAATCATGTGTCAACTACTCATAAACTATGACTCATCAATATGTACCAACATCATCAACTATACACCTCATGTATGTACCAACTCATCAACTACTTG
>JZKD02S1823634.1:357421-379860 GCA_000966675.3 Picea glauca
TATGTCCAAAATTATTACATGCATAACATAAACCAAAAAATATAGTTTGATACCTGGTAGTTGAATATATTCTGAAAGGAGGTGCTCTTATGAATCCTTCTTCTTCTTGAGGCCTGTCTATCTATTGTTGATTCTAAAATCTGAATCATCTCAGTGGAGGGGTGCCCCTGTAATCTTCCTTGTATATCGTTTTATCCCCTTTTGATTGTTTCTACATATCTTTTTAGATTTTTTTCTTCCTCTCTTGCTTTGGAGCTTGATCCCTTTTCCGTCTGATTGTATCCAAGTCCGGGCTTGTCAAGATGAGATTTTTGACTGCTGATAATTTTATCCAGAACTTTTGAGCTATTTTGCGTATTTTTCTTTTGAATATCCTTTCTTAGTGTGACAATCTCCACTTCCAGATTTGCAATGATCCTATCCTTTCCTTATAGTTGTTCTTTGAGTGCTTCTTGAATTCTTTTATCTTCTTCTATTTGAACCTTCAATTTTGTGATCATTTGTTCTAGTTCTTGAGAGTCTTTTTTCTTATCTAGTTCTTCTTGTAGTTTCTTGTTTTTCTTCTTTTCTTTTTCGATAACTTCTATGCCACTCATTAATTCTTCTCGAAAGTCAACTTCTGCCTCTTCAATTTCTTCTTCATATAATTTTTAATATGCTTCTTCATATTCTTCTTCTAAGTCTTCTTTATCAGAGTCTTCAACTTCCATGAATAAAACTCTCCCTGTTTCACTGTCACTGACTTTATGTTCATATGATGATGATATGTCTTCTTTGGTGCAAAATCTTTTCTTGAAAACTTTATTTGTAGTTCTTTTACCTTTATATGTTTGTCTTCCTTTTGAATAACCTTCATCATTTCTCTTTTTCTTATGAGAAAATTTGTTAGCAAAATGACCAATACCATCACAATTAAAAAAAATTAAAGGAATCTTACCTCTATACCTATCGTTGGTTCCCTTGTTCAATATTTTCATGAAGTTGGCCACTTCTTCATCATCTTTCGAGATGTCACTATTGCTGCTATATTCTTCTTGTTCCTTTTTCTTTTTCTTTGAAGGCTGCTTCTTTTACATATAGATTTTCCTGTTCAGTTCTCATCTCATATGTTGTGAAGAATCCATGCAGTTCATCCATGCTTATTGAGTTTAGATCCAATCTTTCTTCTAGTGTTGATATCTTAGGGTTGAATCTCATAGGAAGAGATCTTAGCACCTTTTGAACAATTACAGATTCTTCGATTTCTTCTCCCAATCCTATGATTACATTCACTGTTTCATCGACTTGTAAGAAGTAGGTTGTGATATCTTCATCTTCCTTCATTTTTAGTTGTTCGAAATGACCTCTGTAAGTTTGAATCTTTGCTCCCTTGACTTTTGAATCTCCTTCATAAATATTTTGAAACTTGTCCCAAATCTCTTTAGCAGATTTACAATGTGAAACTTTGGTGAATATTGTATCACTGAGACCATTCAAAAGTACATTTTTGGATTTGGAATTATTCTCACTGAATGTCACTGCTTTTTCATTTTTTTGTGGAACTGTTGGTGTTGTGCATCCATCTACAATTGATTTTCAAACTTGAAATCCCTGTGCTTGTATATATGTCTTCATCCTTCTGTTCCAAAATCCCTCATCAATTTCATCATCCAAATATGATTTGTAGCTCTGTAATAGACCTGGTGTATATGATCACATTCCTACAAACCTTCTTTGACTTTAACAACAAGAGACTAGCATTTTCATCAAACTTTTCTTTAGTCTCACATGCCTAGTTTTGGATTAGTCAACAACCCTAACTTGAAGTAATCATAACTGTGTACCTGTAATCTATAAATATATGAAAATAATACACAATGTTCTTCAGTGTTTTTTATGCAATTCCTCCAGGTGTCACTACTTGGAACCTCTTAGAAAAGGCGTTATAGAAAAAATGGCATACCTTGGTGAATTCTGGCTTATTCTAGAGAGCACCATTGTAGAGTGTGCTCCACATGGAATATTTTTTGAATTGATATGAACCTTTTGCACAACATACTAGAGAATTTAACCTAACCGACACATTTTGTTTCACTAAATTAGGATCTATTATGATGAAGTTATGACGTTTTTAATCGAAACACCTATTTTTGACTAGTTTCAGGACTAGCCACAAACCCTATTTTCCACAGAGTGTAACTCCAAAAATACAACGACCCATAAGATGAATTTTTTACCACAGATACTTGGATATGTTGTCTCAAGGCATAGAAATTTCACATTCTGAATCATTATAGAAAACAAGTTATAGAGAAAATGGTGAGATGACCTGTAAATAACATACCATAGAAAGCACCATCAAAAGAATTTATCCTTCCTTGCATTTCAGCCTTCTTTTCTTTACCTTCCCTCATAATTTTTTCTTAGATATCCTTGGTTACCTCAGACACCTATAGATATTCAATATTCTCAAGTGTTTTTAAAATGAGAGAGCCTTGCCTCTTATTTACACTCTCCAAGTAGCTTCCTTAAAAACATCTTCTAGGTCACTTGGCCCACTTTCCTTATTTTAGGGTTAACCCACTTCTAATTTATCCATTAAATATATTATTGAAATAATTTATTTTATATTCAATTTGAATTATAATACACTCATCACTTCACTTTATTATTTACCTTTTAAAATCTCTTAAACCACTTCGACTACTTTGACCTTTTGGGGCTTCTATATGACATATGAGGATCCTCCAACTTCATAAGGCCATAACTCTCCAACCGTGAGGAGTTATGTGACATTCCACATACCACTAGAAATGGAATGACATGTAATATCCATCTAGAATAGTATTACCTTCAAATATAGAAAAAATCATACCATTATACATCAAACAAACTTGGGTCCATTACCCAAACCCGGGTTCTTCAACTTCACATGGTCATAACTCTCTAACCATGAGGGGTTATGTGACATTCTACATACCATCGGAAATGGCATGAAAAACACTATCCATATAGCATAGTTTCCATAACAAATTCATTGTCCTTCATCTCATTATTTCACAATTAAGCATGATTTCTCTTACTCCACAAAGCGTCTTCTAGTGAGAGCTTTCACCATAAGGGGGCCCCTTTGAGGTTCATCCATATTTACTTCTTATCAACCATGAAAAAATAATAATGATTCATATTTATATCAAACAATATTGGGTCCATTACCCAAACCTTTGTGCTATAGGGCTTTCTTCAAGGGTTGACATCAATGACAACCAACTTTAATCAACACACCTCTCCTCGAGAGGCTAGTTAGAAAGTAAATGTCTTCATTCGTTGGAGTCAACGACTAGCCCTTAAGCATGAACACCTTTGAATTGGGGTGCCAATAGTACACCAAGGCATTCAACAGCCTGGGTTATGCCCTCATGAATGGACACCAAAAGAACTCCCACAAACCACATTGTCTCAATGTGTCCATAGTTGCAGGGTCCTCGTCAACCAACATGTATATGTCTGCATGCTCCCTCTCTCTCCAATGGACATACATCCTGTCAAATGACAAGTTCAAAGGGGATTTAACTCTTCTAATTTAAATTTTTCCATTTTCTTGAGGGTGTACACGGGTTGTATTGGACACAGTCGAGTATGCATTTAGGTAGATTATTTTCTGCCCGTGTACACGTAGGGCCGTCCCCTTTTAGGAGTACGCACCCCTCCAAAAACTAAAATAAATGCAAAAAGAAAGTATTGAAATGAAAGAGGGTTTCATTTGTACATACTTGGTCTAAGCAGAAGTTCGTTTCATCCTGTGAATCTCCTAGAATCAACTCTTTTAGCTAAGGGGTCTTTTTGGATTTTTGGTTATTTCTCAATTTTCAATGGTGATAATGAGCTGACAACTTCTATTTATAGACTGTTTTGGCTCTTTTTGCCACTTTTTGAACCCTTTTGTCCTTTTTTCTTTCTGGATTGAAAATCATTTAACATGTTTCTTGAGTTTCTCATTGGATGTCATGATACACTTCACTTTTGGTTTGGAAAAATTTTTGGGAGATGAGTCACTTTTAAACATTTTTTGGTAAAAGTCATTTTTCCAACTTTTGCATTTAAGTTAAGGTTTCACCTCAACTTTTTTCATTTCATTGTCTTTTCCACTTTTCCATAGGATCGAACCCTCTTAATTGTGACACATAACTATCATCGCTACTTTAGAAGTGTCATAATTTAGTGGTAGATCCTACCTCTACATGGATTCCCTAGGTAGATCATCGTTGCATTCTGGTGTCCATGTCGTCATTAATAACTTTAAGGTTGAGAGTCCTTGTTAGACTTGTCCTGATTACGAGATTGAGTCTCATACATTTGATATGTCATCACTCTTGACCTCACCCTCAATACTCCCAGAAAATGAGTCGTCTTTAAGCCCTTTTCAGACTCTTTAAACATGAAAATATTGTCGAGCAATCTTGTTGTCCTTCACACTCACCAAACCAAAACTTGAAGGCACATCTGTCTGGTGGTATTTTACCCCTTTTTCATTCTGGGTGGTCAATTTTACGAAAAAAGGTACGCTCTAAGATCTTCAATTCGCTAGAAGAGTATTCTCATGTGTAAGTTTAACCCTTTTTCGGGCCTGAGGGACTAAATTTACGAAAGAGGAACCCCCACAGAGTCCATAGTTAAGCTCTTTTCAGACTCCCTAAAATTGAAAATATTGTCGAGTGACCTTGTTCCTTCACACTCGTTAAAATGGTCCATATGAACATCCTCTATGGAGTCCATAGTTAAGCTCTTTTCAGACTCCTTAAAATTGAAAAGATTGTCGAGTGACCTTGTTCTTTCACACTCGTTAATTGGTTCAGAAAAAAATTTAATGGAATGAGTTTACCCGTTTTTTCGGCCTATAGATTAAGAAGGAAAAAGGTACACCTCGGGAGATTCATCTCACCAAGAGAGTTCTCCTAAGTAAATTTTATACGTTTTCGCGCTAAGGGGAATAAATCTAGAAAAAAACTGCAAGTCCATAGTTAAGTTATTTTCAAACTCCTTAAAATCAAAAATATTTCTGAGTGATCTTGTCTTTGTCACACTCATTGAAATGGTTTTGAATAGACTTATTTTTGGTGCTAGTTTATCCCTTTTTCGAATCGACTAGACTGCCTTCGAAAAAAGTACCCCAAAAGAGTCTTCTTTTATGCTTTTTTAGACTCTCTAAAAGTGAAAAACCACTGAGATTACCTTCTCTGGGCTCATGAAAAATACATTGAAGGGGGTTTCATCATGTCTTTCTAATCACAATTGAATCTCTGCATTTTTGGCCTAATTCTGGCTCCATGTTTCTCTCAACTGAACCTTTGAATCATGACTTATACGCAAGCCTTGTAGCACTTTATCTCTGCAACCTGACACCTTTATGTTGGCATGTTTACAGACATGTATACTTGTCATTGATGGAAAGATCAGAGTATTCAACGATGGAAAAATAGGAACAATGTAAGCTCAAAAGAGATAGTGCAGAGGTGCACGAAGACTGCAAGAGTGTGCTTGTTTATTTGATGGAAAACAAATAGGCAAGGAAGATCAGCAGCGCAGGGATAATTGCATGGAAAGATAAGAAGCGTAAACTCCATTTCAAAGTTTCAGATACTGGGCATTGGAGGAGTCAAGGAAGCAACTCATGAAAAGAATGTTGAAACGGCGAAATGTGAAACATCGAAATACATTGATCCGACTCCATTTCGGAGTTTAGGATACCAGGAGATTGAGAAGTCAAGAGTTGAGACTCTTCAACACAGGAGTCCCGGAGTTGTGAAATCCGAAAACCTAAAATCCCAAAAGAGGCACATCAACAAGAGTTTTGCAGACCAGGAAATAACTCCATTTCGGAGTCCTGGATATCGTGAGTTGAAGTGTTGAAACACTTCACCACAGGAGTGCTGAAATGCCGAAATGGCAAAATGCGAAATGTCGAAATCCTGAAATAGGCACATAAATGAAGAGTTTCGTAGACTGGGAAATAACTCCATTTTGGAGTTTCAGATACCGGGAGTTGGAAGATTCAAGACTCTTCATCATCAGGAGTCCCAGATTCGCGAAATGGGAAACGTCGAAATCCCGAAAGCAAGAGGACAGTTTCGGATATTAGGAGTTGGAGGAGTCAAGAATCAAGACTCTTCATCACAGGAGTCCCGAAGTCGCGAAACCCGAAGTTGCGAAATGCGAAATCGCGAAATTTCAAAGACTCCATTTCAGAGTTTTGGATACTGGGAGTTGGAGGAGTCAAGAGTCAAAACTCTTCATCATAGGAGTCTTGAAGTTGCAAAACCTGAAGTCATGAAATGCGAAATTGAAAAATTTCAAAGACTCCATACCAGAGGTTCAGATACTGGGAGTTGGAGATGTCAAGGACTCTCATGACAAGAATCCCGAAGTTGAGAAGTGTGAAAAGCCAAAAAGTTGATATGACTCTATTTCGTAGTTTCGCAGACCGGGAAGTGGAGTTGTCAAGAACTCTCACATCAAGAATGTCGAAATCACGATATGCGAAATCACGAAGAGATATGGATCATCAAATCATCAAGAGTGTGGACCGTTGATCCGACTCCATTTCGGAGGTTTGGATACCGGGAGTTGGAAGAGTCAAGAGTTGAGACTCTTCATCAAAGGAGTCCTGAAGTTCTGAAATGTGAAATGTGAAAACAACTTTTTGGTGTAGGCCTTGGTCACTGCCGATGGTCACATCGTCGAAGAGCTGTAGAGAAGAGCTTAAAGAGACAAGCTCCATTTCAGAGTTTGGGACATGGAGAATCGAGACTCCTCACCACAAGAATGCTGAAATGCTGGAATGCCGAAAGGCAAAATTACAAAAGCACTTTATGGATAAACACTTGGTCACCACCAGTGGTCACATCATATAAGAACTGTAGAGAAGATCTCAAGGAACCAAGCTCAATTTCGGAGTTTCAGGGACCGTGACATGGAGCATCAAGAAACTTTACGACAAGAATGTTGAAATGCCGAAATGCCGAAATGCAAAATAAACGCAAGATCCTACAGATCCAATCCAACAGTGCAGGTGAATTTAAGTATGATCAAAGGGATATTGTTGCTCTTCACAGTTAATTGATCAGTGGTGATTCAGTTGCTAAAGCGGTCTTTGGAGGTTCGCAGTGTAACTACTAGAAACCAATGATGGTTTCTGCCAGAGGAGATGAAGAGTCTTTAGGAATCTACCAGTGGAATAAAGACTGTTCGTAGAGGAAATTGACAAATGGATCTAACTACCAGAGAAGCTGAAGAGTTTCAATGAAGAATAGGTAGAGTACTTGACATGAGAGAGCATGCAGAAGCATGGCGGGACAGCATGCACAAGGTGCACAAAGACTATAAGTATGTAGAACAGAGAAGAGATGGGAGTTGTTTTTGTTGATAGGGATTCAGGAGTGTAGAAGGAGGAGTGTGCAGTAGCTTAAATACAGAGAAGAGGAATGGAACATTGAATGGACATGGCGCATAGAGCATAAAAGGAAGAAGCACAAAAAGCACAAGGCATATGTGGAGCAAGACAGTGAGACACTAAAGGAAGGTTGAGGTTCTCTTGTAGATAAAAACAGAATATCAGAAATCCCAAGAAGATGCAAACAGAGAGACATTGATACAGGAGAGCAGAGCAGCATAGCAGAACAATGATAAGTCTGGTAAGCCAATGATAAATATTGTATCACTGTGATAAGTTTCATTAGCAAAACTTTATATGTCAGGGTGGTAGGGAGGTGCTAGGGAGGACTATTTTCCTCAGAGGTTCAAGTGGGTGCTTGAACAAAGGGAGTTGTAGCTTCCATCTGGTTGCAGCCAGAGAAACCAGGGTGGCAGGGTGGTGCAAGGGAGAACTGTTGTTCTCTGTTATATAGGTTGGTGCATGTGTGACTGGAAGTTGGTGCTTCCATCCAATTGGTGATGGAACAATTAGGGAGTTGGTGCTTCCTTATAGTGAGTGTTAGAGAAACCAGGGAGTTGGTGCTTCCTTCTAGTAGGTGCTAGAGAAAACAAAGATTTGGTGCTCTCAGAAAGTTTCATCTTGCAAAACAGAGGTTGTAGCCTCATTATGAGTTGGAGCTCATATGTATGATAATGTAAAGAATGTACAGATTACTTATCATATAAAAAACAAGAGGTTTTTACCCTTTATGTGTTTCCTCGGGAAATATATGTCCCTGTGTATATCATATGTGTGACTGATGATGAATGGTCTATTTCATACTTCCCTCCATTATTGTGATTGTCATTGAGTGATCTGGAAAGATTTTAAGATAATTATAATTTTTTAAGCAAGGTTACAACTGATTCACCCACCCCGCCCCCCTCTCAGTTGTACAACACTTGACTCATGGAGGAGTTTTCCCCAAGTGTCCTTTTCCTGCACATGTCTCCTTGCTATGAGCATTAGTTTGTTCCTTGCACTTGGAACTAGTATGCTTGTGACACTCATTTCTCTTTTGTAACGTACCATTCTTTTATTCTTTTTCAAGCTTTTCAAAAATATTGAAAAAGACAAAAAAATCAAATATACCCCAAAAAGAGGACGGGAAAATTATTTTCTTTTTATGGAAGCACAATGAGTCTCCCTTGGACAAAGAACATCCTTTCTTTTGTCATAAAGCATTCATATTTAATATGACCTTGGGAAGTTGTTCTCGCTACATAGAGTTGTGTCCTCCTTCATTTGGTTATCCTTCCAAACACATGGAGAGTTTGTGTTCCTTCCTGCATCGTGAACTTATGTCAATGTCATGTTGCCTGAGTATGATCATCAATTGTGCTCTTGTCCAAGGTAAGTTTTACCCAACCTAATATGGCCTTTCTTCATTTTGTCTCTTATCCTCATGCCCATCCATCCCAAAATTCCAATCAATTCTTTGTTCAAAATCAATGAAGTTCTCTACCGGATCACAAAGATCCTCTTGTCTATTCCTGACGAGCCGTTGAAGAACTCTGGGTAGTGAATTCATACACTCACATTACACTCCTACCCGAGTTTTGAAGATCTTGAATTTGTTTCTCAATCTTTGAAGGCCTCATCTCCAGCCATCAGGCGTCACTGACTTCTTGAAGATGGATACTATACATGTATATCTTTGATTTTGAGATGTAGATCCATTGTGTATTGCTCACGACTACACTTTATATAGTTATATGACATGGATATGGAGTGTATTTTATTGGAAACCATAATTTATTTCATCCCAAGCATGGGTATGCTCACCTCAGTGAGACAATTGTTATTTTGCAGATGACACCTCCCAAACTCTGGTCCCAGGCTCACTCGTTTCATACGTTGGTGAAGCTTTGTAATGTATTTCAGCCATCATATGCTCTTCTTTCCTCACACATTAGGGGGCATCTTGTATAACCCTAAATTGCACCATACATACATACCTGGCATCAAGCCCTCTTACTTGCTATTTTTTCCAAGCCATCACTGAGTAGCTCTTCTTAAAAACTATATTTTTGAATATGTACATGCCCTGCACCACTACTGCCCACGTACACATGCTTGTTTCACCACTATAGCTCATGTACATACTCTAGCTTCACCATTACAACCTTTGTATACCCATAAATGTTGCAAAAACTAAAAATTTGCAAGGAAGTCATTGAGATTACAGGCCATTGGGTGGTTTTCCAACTATCCCACAGCCTATATCTCGTCACCCAATCGAATAACCATCCCTTTTTCATATAAAAGGAGTTTTTTGGGTCTCATTCCAAGGAGAATCATAAGAACATTGAAACTCTTCTCGTTTAACATCCCCTCCTTGCCCCAAGAATTTGCAACCACCTTGTGAGTTTTTTTCCAGAATTGCCCATTCTTGTCTTTTTCCTCCATTATAAGTCTATTCCATTTCCCTAGAGAGAAGTGTGAGAGGAGAAAGATATGTGGAAGTGTAGTTGGAGCTTGGTGAAGAGAATCCTGGACCAGGTTCAAGGAACAATTGTCGATCTCATTGTAAGTAAACTTTATGAAATCAATAAAAGGAATACTTTTTCTGTTCCGCAATATGATGTGTTCAATATCTATGTTTGATTTACGTTTTACACTGACATCTAACCCACTAATTCAAATATGAGATGCATGTTCATAGTTCCTTTTTTTTCTGTTTGTGAATGAAGGTCGACCTTGGGAGGAGACTTGTAGTCAGTGGAACAACCGAACGCAAAAGGATCGACACCAGATACAAAGTTTAAAGTAGAGTTACCAGATCTTTTTACTTTGTATTTTATGCATGAATGTGGGGTATATTTGAGGTAGTTATAAAAAATAGGATAATTTTAGATGGTTAGATCTACCTACATGTTGAACCCTAGTGTAGTCCATAGGGGCGTTTTCCCACTATAGCACATAGGTATTACATGTTTCAAAATTTAAAACTACAATTTAATGTGTTAAAATCATTTAAATTCTATTTTCAAATGTACAAATTTGAAATGTGTTATAGGGAAATGTGGAGAAGAGAGTGCTTGAGAGTCTGTTTGAACAGAAAGTGGAGAAGGAAGTGTGGGAGATTGGGATTGAGGAGGATGCATCCATACTTGGGAAGGATGTGTCTATTCAAGATGATTATTAAATGTATGTATATTGCACATTAGTGAGTTTTAGTTTGTTTTTATGTTGGGCCTTTTATATATAAGTGTTCAAGCTTATTTTTGTTGAATATGTTTTTTTTTTTTACTTTTTTCAAATTTTTGTTTGATCAACTTTTTAGTTTAGCGTTTCCTATTCATAGGGTTACTCAACTATTGTCTATATAACTTTTCAATGCTTTGATCAATTATTTTGAAATATATAGAACTACTATATAAGTTTAAGGTCATCTAAAATGGTACATTCAATCTTATTTATGTTTAGATCATGATGCAAACCTAATTTTGAACTTGATCATTTGATTATTTGAGAACAGACTCTATCCCACATAAGAAAATGGGAAGTTTCTAAATTTTCTTCGATTGCATTCCTTTCCTTCTTCTCCAAGAATGACATAATATGGAGATTTTTGTTTTCTGCATACAACAAAGGGAATTCCTTCTTGGGGTATTGTCAAACTATTAACTAATTGTTTACTAACCATAAAAATCAACATTTGTATATTTACAAATAAGCTATGTATGTGCATTATATCACTTATGTTTAGATCATGACGAAGGAATATTTCAAAGAGCATTTGATTATATGTCATATGAATACATCCCATGTAGAAAGATGAAATTTTGAATGGTTTTTTAAGAACGACTTAATATATGTGCATATTTTTGTTTTCTCCATGTACATAAAAGATTATATGAGAACATCTATTCCATTGCAGAAAGAAGAGATAAGTATTTTATGGAAAAATAGTTTTTAATATGGAGATTTGTGAACTTTCATAGATATAAGTAATTTCTTGGAAGAATGGCTTAATATGGAGATTTGTGAGTCCTTTAATTTGAAAGGGAATTTGAGGGCATTTGATTATATGAGAACATCTATTCCACTACAGAAGAGGAGATAAGTATTTTACTGTTGAGTAAATAATTTCACTCAGCATGAGAACTTCACCTTAATGATATGGGACTTTATCGAGGATATAAGTATTTTATTGGATGAATGGCTTAATATGGATATTTTTTAACTTTCTACATACGCAACTAAATTTTTTTTCAGGGTATTATCCAACTCTGAACACTAAAATTGGTTACCAAGAACACAATTTTTCTCTTTAAAAAATTGCCAGATAAGATTTTTCATTGTTTAGATCATGTATTCTTAATATGGAGAGTAACTATTTTGGAAGTTTTGGAACTTCGTGATGTAAGTTTGGTTTTAAAAAAGTGCCAAAAAAATATAATAAAAAGAGAGCGATAATCGTAAATCTATGGAACTTCGGTTGGGTATGTTATTATTTATTTTTTCTTATTTAATATTTAGTTAAATATCTTTATAATATTTGTTAATATGTGTTAAATCTTTTGGTATGTATGTCAATTTTTCTTTAATCACAACTTTTTTATTTATCTAAAATGGTATGTGCACATTTTATTTTAAATTTGTAGATATATTTTATTTTAAATTTTTAAATTTTAAATTCGACAAATGTTTTATTTTCCAGGTATGAAGTGATCTATCTTAAAGTGATGGCTTAGAGTCCATAATTTTGGAGTTAAATGTTTTAATCAAGCCTCTTAGTTTTTGTTATTAGCCAAAAATGGTTGTGGAACCTATGTATTTTGCAGTGTAACTATGCAAACTTTCATTTTATATATATATATATATATATATATATATATATATATTTGGAACTCAAAATATCAATTTTTTGTTTCATCTTTGATTTCTCTTATATTGTTTATGATGGTGGAATATATTGTTTATTATTCATTTATAAACAGTGAATAGCTTATAATTTCAATTTTTATGATCCGGTGAAAGGTTAATTTGTGTTTTATGATACTGTGTTGAAATTAAAAATGTTTTATTTCAATTTTGTTTGATTTTCAAATATGGTTTAAAATAGTCAAACAAATCATCAAATTATATTTTCCCACTTTGGAGCCCCTTACCCCAAATGATACTCAAAGGTGAGGGTTGAAGACTAGAGGGTTGCTCAAGTTAGGTTTCAAACTTCTCAATTGCCTCCTATTAACAATATTCGAATGGAAACAACAACAAACAATATTGTATATTAAAAATATGTCAGAGCTTCTTATGAGAGTGAAAACATAAAAAGAAATTTTGAGTCCATCATGATGAAAAAATATTATTAGACTACCAAGGTAAAAGCATTGACAGTTTTCATTGGATGATATGAATTTTATTCCATTCCATTCAAGTGATAATCAATTGACTTTAACAATGTTTTTGTAAATTTAAGCATATTGATCATCGCATCAATCTAGGCCCCTCTTCTATTTTGATAGGGCGTAGACTCCTATCAATCCAAATCTTATTAAAACCCTCAACTCAAAATTGAAAATTCACAATGAAATGAAAATCCATAACTAAACTGATTATGTTCATCCTTGGTTTCTTTATTGAAAGTTCACAATGAAATGACAGTCCAACACTAAACTGGTTATGTTCATCCTTGGTTTATTTTCGAGCTTTCGATATGTTTATTCAAGAAAATGTGAAATAAAAACACACTTTGAAATTAAAATATAATCTAACCTTTTTTAATATGTAAAATTAAAATATACTTTAATATAAGTAAGCGATTTTCATTAAAAATTATATTGATATAAATTGTTTATTTAATGAAAAGCGTATAAAAGGGCTAATGGATTATCAACCCTCTAGACATTGGAATTATTCACTAGTGCCATTAATATGAAACCTATGAGTGTTGTTCAATATCACTGAATAACTTTCTATTCAAAAATTTCTAGGGATAGCAACACACCATCCACAATACAAGGTCTACATTGAGTAAACTTCCAACTTTGTTATCATGTCACAAATCACATTCTTTTTCAATTTAAGTTTTTTCAATAAAACTTAATGAAAACTATGTTTAAAATGTGTGCTAGGTAACATCATACACATTTGTCAAGTAGCTCATAATTTAAATTTTGTTTCATTTGCTTCAAAATATTGAAATCCAAATATACATTACAAAGCAAATTAATATATCAACACTTTTGAAATTAAAATTCACAATTTCATAATTAAAATTGATTCTTTTAGGATGTCTTTAAAATTTTTAATTAGGATGTTAATCATACACTACCTTGAATTCACAATATACTCCAAATTCAATTAAAAAAATGAAAATCTAAATGCAGGAAACCAAGCCTTAGTAGATGGTGTTATTTTTTTATTTTTTGTTATCAGGTCACAAAATCAAATTCTTTTTCAACTTAAGTTTTTTCAATCAAACTTAATAAAAACTATGTTTAATGTGTAGAACATAAGTAATGTTAGGTTCATCATACACTTTTTTCAAGTAGCTCATAATTTCAATTTTGTTTGATTTGCTTCAAGATATTGAAATCTAAATGCACATTGTAGCAATTTAATATATCAACACTTTTAGAATCAAAATTCACAATTTCATAATTAAAATTGATACTTTTTAATATTTCTTTAAATTTTTTAATTAGGATGTTAATCATACACTACCTTGAATTCTCAATATACTCCAAATTCAATTAAAAAAATGAAAATCTAAATGCAACAAACCAAGCCTTAATAGATGACCTATTATTTTTCATTTGTAGAATGATATTATTCCTAGAGATATTAATAGAGAGGTGGATGATTTTATGAAAGGTACTACATTTAGTGAAAGTTTTTCTAAGCCATCAATAGTCCCTTATAATGACATGGAAATGGGTCCTAGTTTTTATATGAAGTTATCCTCTTCATATGAAAACACATTTCAATCATTGTAAATAATGAATGCAAATCCTTTATGTAGTAAATTGCTTATGCATTAAAGGATTTGTGTATATGATGGAACATTTGTAGGATTAGTATAATCACCCAAAGTATAGGCCATTTTAGGTTCCCTATACAATCTACAGGTTCTTCTCTCAAATTGTAAATAAGGCTCGGTAAACTTTATAATACATCAAAAATATAACTTATCTTATTTGAATGGACCATGAAAGTAAACTAAACCAAATGATTCTAGAACCCTAGATATTCATAAATACGTGTACTTTCAATGAAAAATATAAAATTCTAGAATGTACATGTCACTTGTTTAAAGAAATCGTAATGGTATGTCATCTTCAATTATTCATTCATAATCGGCTTTGGACATTTTCCATTTTCTAACTTTTGTTTATTTTCATGATTGAACTTCTATTAACTTTATCCACGTTGCACATACCAAATGACTATATTGACAACTTATGGCATCTGGTTGGTATTCTTGAAAGTGAACATGAGTATCTGTTTGATGGGTTTCTTGAAAAAAATATCCTTTCAATACAATGGATTCTCTTTCATATATAAAACCGTTATCATCAAAATCTTATAATAACCTCATCTTTTGTTCTGTGCATCACATCAAATAATATTTCACATTTTCAGTGTTGTCTACAGGTGCAACCATGACAAAGACATCTCTTGCAAATGACTTAATATGTTCCAACAAGTAGTTCATGTTAGATTATCGCACAAGTACATCTACAAGTTGCTTAAATATTTAAACATAAAAATCACCTTCTCTAACAAGATCATAAACTCTATCGCCATCAACCGAAACTATAGTTTCATTTGTTTCCATCTCCTCTGAGCTTGCAAGTGGCATTTTCCATTTTATCTTAAGTTGGGTATGTCTCCAAGATTTAACGTATTCTGTATTTTCGTTTTTCGCAAATCTATATGGATTATGTGTCCTCTATGCAAACTGAACAAAAACAAGATTCACTTCTTCTATGAAATGGAAACACATTTTCGTAGTGTTTTGTTTTAACTGAATGCATTTTTTGTGTCTCATGTATTGTATTGGCTTCATACAGGATTGATCTATTTACATATTGGATTCCAACATACCAAAAATCCCCGCACAAGACAAGAACTTGTTAACTTGAACTCTACCAAGAAAATGATTGAATATCATATAAATTTGAACACATGAATAAAAATATCTTATGTACATATGTAACATGTATATATGTACACACCTGTGCATATCTCTTGACGGATTATTTTCATGCCTTAGTCCTAGTTTGCACCATTTGAAAAATTGATTAGTGGATTCAAATCGATTGGCATGAGGGTTCATTTGATACCTTCGAATTGCTCATTTTACACATGCCCCTACACCGTCGTGCTCTCCTTTTCCATGACCACTCTCAGAAAAATTCCAACAATGTGTAATGTTTGATTTCTTATGAAGACAACACAACCAATAGAATGATCGTAAAGATTTGAACTGAACCGCACATCTATTTGACCATATCCAATGCCAATTGAATCTGATCCCAATTTCTTTCAATGAATCATAAAATTTATCAAAACAATTTTGTACATAAAGTGTATCGTGTGCTCAATCATCACTTATATAAAAGTGATATTCTTTAATAACATGTTGATTGTCATTGGTGTTTTCTATGTTATTAAGACTTTTCTGAGCATGTCTATATAGAACCTGGACAAATGTAGTGATTTGATTAGAATCATAATATTCACTGTGTATTTCTTTTTGTGCAGCGAATGTGTAATTCTTTGCAAAATCAACTACAGAAAAAATTGTCCCTGGTGGAAACACTTTACGAGATCATTTGAATTGTAGGTCTTTCCATCGAGCTCTATGTGAATTCTTGGTGTATTTATAAATTAATTCCTCAAACTTCTTCAAAAAACTATCACAAAAATTTTATCTACCTTCAAATCAATCATTTTGGAAATAACATTTGAAGAATGTGGAGTCATCTTGTTGACATATTCATATCTCTTCCAATTGAATGTTATATTAGAAAATGATTGATAATTCATATCAATAGGATACTTTACGTGAAACAAACTTAGATTTCCACAACAATCACATTTCTTTCCACCAACAAATTTCTTTTTTTTAAATAATTCATCACCTTCTCTTTCACATAGAATTTCAGATATAAAAGCACAAAATGTGGAAGGAGGAGGTGAAATTGACCATAAAGTTTTATCAAAATCAAGAAAAGTGTCGTAATATAACTCAAATTCCACATGATAATGACAACAACAAGTGTCACGAACAATGATGGGTCTAACAAACCATAGCCTTTGTTGCAAAAATGTATTGATGGAAATGTCAACTTCTTTGTGCTCTTCTTTGAACTTATTGAACAATTATATTTGTGTCATTGGAAATATATGTTTTGGATGTTCTTCATATTGTTTTCATGCTATTCTTCGTCACAACACATCCCTTGTATGTGGTGAAACATGGGATTATGTCAACCAAAAATTACGTGTCGATTCTTTAACATTTTTTGCAAGTCTATCTTTGTAGGGTTGTCTAGAAATAATTGTCCAACAAGCAAGTTCATCATTTTCCTCTATTTGCACTCTAAATTTTCTATGTTTGTACAATGTTTTTCTTGACGTTCCCATCACATTTTCCATGTGTCATATCAAACGATCTTTTATATTGCTAGATGAAACAAATTTTGTTTGTATCACTCTATGTGCAACACTAACATATTTTTTTTTATATTTTCCAAAAGCTTTTGATGGACTAGTTATATTGTCAAAGACATTATGTTTCACCTTTGTATCTTTTTTTGACTTTTGAATACCCAATAATGTTGTAGCTTCTTTTAACTTTCTTGACTTTATTATACAGAGTAAAAGTTGATCTTGTATTGTCGGTGATTCATCTTTGAAAAAAGTATTATACATATTCGTAACACGATATCTTATATAATGATTAACTTAGTTATTCCCAAATTTGTTAGTATCAACATTTTCTAATATTTCATCATCAATGTTGATAGATTCTTTTGCATATTTCAATTTAAATTTTATATTAAAAAACAAAACCCAAACATAAATTCACTAAATTATATATACAAGTGTTCATCTTATATTATCTATAGATTTATGTATATACCAATAGGTGATTCAACATCGGCTTCAATTTCGGCTTCAATGACTTCATCGACGTTATGAAGAAAATCTATTTATGTTTTTTGAAAAACATCAAATCCGAATTACAATCAGTTAAATATTTTAAATAATAATTTAAATAAATGATTCTATACTTTTAATATAAACAATATGTGTGCATGCATATACCTGGTTGGACTTCTTCCTATTGAAAATCTCTATTTACATCATCATCGTTTCTTTCTTCAATATTTTCGTGTTCCTGTTTCTTTCTCTAATAATTCTCTTTCCTTTGTTTGTTATGGCGAGTTTTGTCTCAAGTGCAATCATATTTTATCTTGCACAAACTCTTATTTCCCATGAGTGTAGTTATCTGTAAAAGCTAAATAAAAAAAAATCAACATGTCAAAATAGCCTCAGAAAAACTTCATTCTCACAAAAATTATTAAAAGATAATTTATCAATAATTTTATGTTCAACAACTCGTTCATCTTGAAAAAATGTTCAAAAACACCTTCACCTTGAAAAAATGTTCAAAAATGCCTTCAATATATAATTTTTGTTTTGCATTCAAAACATCAACCACCTTGTTCAAAATAACGAAAAACGAAAACAAAATAATTCAAAGTTTTGCTTAGGGGATCCACATATGTAAAACCATGAAACGAGAGTGTGAATTGTATTAATTTGGTTCGGCCGAAAGCATATTTCTAATATTTTTGTCCAATTGAAATGAAATGACGTGTCCATTCATTTTTTTCGACCGACGGAATTCTATCACCCATCTTTCGGCCAAAAAACTAGGAATCTGTTTATTTTTTATGGATTATGTTAGTAAAATATCTTTCAACCAAAATATTCTTTCATCTAAAAACCCGCGAATGGGATTGTTTGTAAGAACCTGGTAATTCCCTCTAGCTTCCTTTCACTTTGGAGGTTGTTGACTCCTACAAATACTCATATTTTAGATTTGAAATTGATATCAATATTTGCAAAATTGAATCTACTTTCTCTTGATATAATTTGTTTTCATTTTCATTATTTTTATCTAATTTTATTTAATTTTATAAAAAACTCACTGCATAATATTTTCAGGTGACATTGCCATATCTCTAAAAATACAGAGTGGAAAATTTAGAAAAAATTATATTCACAATCCTTAAACTATTCTCTTCAAAACGATATTTTTATATTTTAATTTTAAGAACAAATTAAGATAGATAAAAGGTGGGGGAAAACATGTGTTTAAAATCTGCAACTATTTCAGCTTGGTCAACTTCAAAAAAATCTATAAATTATAACATTCATATGTTAGATTCAAAATTATAGTCATAAGAAAATAGAGTCTTTGTAGAGTGTTGTAGTATATTTAGTTTGTCAAAAACAAAAGTTTAATAATAGATACATTGTTGGGGGAAAACATAACTCATTATCATTCCTTTCATTTTTAAGGAACATATTGTATAACAATTTCCAAATTGACATATCAAATATCAATAAAAATAATTTTAAAAATAGTCAGTGAAAAGCTAACAAAATTCTTCACAAGTTTTGTTTTTACTATAAAGTGAAATTCTAAATAAAAAAAATACTTTTGTATATCGGAAGTTGAAGAACGTGTGAAAATATAGTTTTTTTCCTCATAAAACAAACAAAATAGACACCCATCTTCATGATTTTAGGTCAAAATCGATAATACCTTCATCAAAAGACTTTAAATATATCTCATGGGTGATCCTTCAAGAAAATCAAAATTCAATATCAAGGATGCAAAGATAATTTGACGAATTTATCATGATTAAAAATGAATAAATTTATCGCTTAAAAGGCCAGAATCAAAATCTACTTACATGGATCAAGAAGTCAAAGGATAGAAAATAATGCATTTAGAAGTTGGAACAAGAGAATCAATATCTCAAGAAGAACCTATCAAAAAAAAWTGAAGAAAATTATTGTTTGAAAAATCTTAATYWATGGCTACTAGAACAAATTAGAAAKTTGAAAGAAGAAAAAYTTGAAAATATGTACATTAAAGATATCGACAAATGAGATAATGAAGAAAATTCATGTCTAAAAAATCATAATCAAAATCTACTGATACAAATTAAGAATCTTAATAATGATAAGAGGGTGTTGGAAAAAAATTTAGAGCAAATCCAGAAGGAAGCATCAAGGTCCTCATGAGTAAAAATCCAAGTTGTGGAAAAATGAACAAATATAGATCATATCCACATCATAGCTCAAGAATATGTCCATCTATTTGAATAAAAGGCATATATGGATATTGGAGTACAAACAATGGGAACTCCAACTATACGTACTAATAGAAGTTCATCAATTAACTAAACAATATCAATGCGTGAAGAAAATTATATACCAACATTAAACGCAGAAAGCCCTAAAAGCATGATAAGGGAAAATAATGTTATAAGAACTCCTTATTGACATTGAAATCATAAAAGTATGTATATTAAACAATCAAAGTATCAATATCACTTAGTTCAGAAATAACTAAATTATCGTTCGAAAAATATGTATATCAATGCAATTAACTCTCAGAATAGCAATTCATCATGGAAGAGCAACGTTCCACAAAGGATTGAATCAGGATGGTCCAACCCTTTTACGGTTCGAAAATTTTACCTAACACTCAGAGGTTCATACTTTCTTGTATCATCAACTATGACAGAACAAAGAATAATGTGACGAAATTACATGCCAAATAAAAAATAAGTCCAGTCGTTCCATCACTATGCTTTGAGGACAAAACATTTCAAAAGGGGATGGAAATGTTATGAACACAAATAGATATAATAGATATAAATAAATCATTATTAAATAATAATAATTAATACTCAATAATTAAATATGTCATGAAGAGATACCTCCTTGATGAAAGGTCATGTCTCTTCATGAAAGGGCACCCTTTCATGGGTATATGTACAACCCCCATTCTCAATTGTAATCATCTCATAATATATTATTCATTCTCATATACATTTTTATTATTTATTTTCCTTATGGATATCTTTACATTCCAAATATTTTGGATATTTAACTCGTGAGCCAGATTTGGTTATCACATATAACAACTCTAAAAGAACGAAACATTGAAAGACAGTTGGTTATTTTTGTACAATGTAATATTAAGCAATCGTACCATCGAGTAGTAGAGATTGCATATGGACAATTTTTCTTCCCCAATAAATACCACAAATTAGTTAGAATTGATATTTTATCCATGATTTTTCTATCTCACATAAAAATTTAAATAAGGGGGTCCTTGAATTTTCCGAGGATAGAAAATTCAATGGGACTTTGTTGTAGGCACAAAACCGAGCAATTTAATGATTGTTGTTTTGAAAATGCTATGCATCGTGTGTTTATTTCTTTTCCTTGAGTTAATTGATCAACATTGTTATTTTTCTATTTTAAAATATGTAAACATGAAATATCTTCTAAAGCATACTCATGGTTAGGAGATAGGAGAAAATGAGAAAAAAAAATAGAACAAGAAGGATGAATAAATAATTTGGTAACTATCATAAAATCTTCTTGATATTTCTCAGTCAAACTAGAGGAGGTTATCACAACACAACAATTATGATCAACCACAATTTATTCCAAATTATTTATTTCTGAAGGAACTGTCATGTTTTGTGTGCCCAAATTTTCTTCCTCAATTGACTGATAAGCATTCATGTTTTTCTCCACTAAAAAATATGAACATAAAAGTTTATCTCATAAACATTGATATCCATTGTTATAAGGTAAAGATAAGAGAAAATCACAAGAATTTTGAGAACAAGAGGGTTCAGGAATGGTCTCGGGGAGATAATTAGTAAAATGGTCTGAGGTGGTGACCCTAAGAAGTTCTTCTTGAATATATTCAATAAAAATAATAAAAGAGTGTTCCACACCACAATCATGAACACATGAGTTGGACTCACTCTAATCCATTCCTGAGGTAGCTATCATATTTTCAAGCACATGACAACTTTCTTCCTCTTTATCCATAGTTTCCTCCATTTCTTGTGATGAAAAATATAAAATACAACAATCTGAACCTGACATAACCATCATTGTGACCCAAAGTGTCTCACTACTAGAAGGAAATCCTTCCTTTGTGTCAACTACAAAAAAATATCAATTCAATTTAACTACACAAAATGTTTCTTTTTCATGACTAGGAAATAAGGGGGCAATGGAATGGTGGGAGGATACATATACTTCTTTCGAGAAAACAAGTTCTCTTTGATATATATCCCCCAAAGTGAAGAAAGATCCAAGCATATGTTGTTCAACCAAATCATTAGTATCTTTATAATTTTCATTTGAATCCAAATCAACATGTAAACTAACATCAAGACATGATTTGTATTTGGAATCCACTATATAATCATGTTCATTAGAAATGGAAATTAAATGTAGAATCCACTCCCTAATAGAGGGAAAATCATCCAAATGAAATTTATAGATAAGATGCATAGCCCTTAAAGAAAATTCTTCTAAAGATTCATATTTTTTCCTTATAAGCTCTAATATTTATTTACACAATTCATCATTATTAAATTCTCAAAAGAATATAAAAATTCATGCATAAATGTTTCCCATGTGTGAATAGAGGCGGTCAACAACGTCTCCAACCAGCTTTTAACTTAGCCTGCAAAAGTAAGAGTGACAACCTGCACATGACACCTTCATGAGTAATATTCGAGAAAAACAATTTAGACAAAAATAAATGATATGTTTAGATGCAAATGTCTCTCTCTCACGATCAAATTTAACTTTTGACAAGAGATTAACTATCTTCACAAGAGTTCTATAAGACACAAAACTAGAAATACATCTCCATAAAAGGATTTGGGAAGGAGCCATTAATAATCAAAAG
>JZKD02S1823634.1:387927-414613 GCA_000966675.3 Picea glauca
AGCCAAAGACTACTAAAGCCTGATTAATCCAAGTGATCCTATATCCTACAGTACTCTCTGATATCCCACATATAACTCCTCTACGGGTCATAGTCCAAAGTTCAAGCAATCTTCAATCAAATACACAGTTTACCTCAAGAGTCCTCAAAGTGAAACGAAGTTGGGATCAAGTCAGCCATAATCAATCCTCAACGCTCAACCGGTGTCTATGTTCCGCTCACAAATTCAAATGGTATTCTTTCCACGAAAGACATATACACGGTGATCTATTTCACCAATCCGCCACAATGATCTGCCTCTAAAGCCGTCTTCCTCACTTGAATTTCAATTCGATTGAGTAGTGCATTAAGTTTCGTTTGGGCGTAGGAAGGAAATATGCAACCAACGATTCCATTAGAGTCTAGAAAAATCCCAATCCGTCTCTCCTTGCCTCATCACTAATCTACGCGTTCCCTCAGTTGTCAAGTGCCCTCTGCCTTGACTGCATTTGGAGCTTGCTGGCCATCAACAACATCAGGTTTCGAGTATTCCATCTCTTCAATCAACGCGATTGATGGAGGAATCGAATCTATGTTTGAAATTGACGTGCATCCAGTCATCAATGCGTATGGGATTTATCATTCACATTAATGGATGTTAAGAGTCATTCAGGGAGCCACCCAAGCGATAAGCTTCCCTCCCTATGCCAAGCAAGGGAACTGCACCCTGAAGCAATTTAATTCTCAAACCTTCGTTGTCAGATGAATGAGGAGATCTCGGTGCCATAATTCGTTGGCATCCCATTAAGAAAAATGCAGGATCAAACGACTTTGCTGCCAGAAAATTTAGAAATTTCAGGAGTATTCATTCGTTGGAGAAACATCGTTGAAGTTCATTAACTACAGGAAATAAGCATAATTAAAAATGGTTATGGGAGAAACTTGCTTTTAAATTTGGCCTAAACTTCTCAATGAAAATGCTGAGGGGAGATCGGTTGGGATCTCAGGCTTATGTTTCTGAGTGAAACGTTGAGGTTAGACACACAGAGAAATGCATCCCCGAAAGAAGAAACAAAGGGACAGTAAGCTCAAGGCTAGGCGATTTAATTTTCAGGCAAGGGAAAAGGAGAGGTGACCACGAGCTTTAAGGACACAGAGAAAGTTTGAAAAAAAACGCAGAGTTACAGAAACCCCAAATGCATAGACTTGCCTCTATGTTACGCCGTAAGGTGTACACCTATTAACAATGGGCACAATTAATTATCTTTTAACCTTATTTAACCTTAAACCCTAATCTGATGGCTATGCATTGAAGATGCTGGCATATTCTTAGTCGTCCTGCAAAATCAATGGATCAGATTTACTGTTCATAACTTTCTTGCATTTATCAAGGCATCCGTTAACATGTTTATTTTTAACATTTACCTAATCAAATTAAAAAATTACTGTAAGGATATGTAATTGCCATGTTCCATTTATCAACCTAATGCAACTAAACGTTTACCACAGACGAATTACCACAAACATTTTATATTGAGGGCATGCGTTCTCAGTGTATTGGGGACACGCATTCTCAGCCCCTACCTTTCGGCGTTCTCAGCCGCGAGTTAGCGAGTTAGCGGCTGTGCTAGTATAAATACAAAGATCTATGCTAATGCACAAAGCCCAAGCATGATAATAGCCATTAGTTAGATAGCTAGTAGGGTACTTTTGGAAATTCATTTGAATCTGGTTGTTTTAAAAATGTTTGGATATATATATATATATATATATATATATAAAGTTCAAGTGAAAATCAAGAGCGACGACCCAGATATAATCTCTTCTATTAATAGGAGTTGGAAGGGTAGATCACGTGCACAGTACTAGATCCCTTAAGTCACATAGAAGTTAGACAACATCTAATGTAAATTCAGACCCTTTGAAAAATTTAAATGCAGAAGTTAAGAACAAATTAATCACCAAACTCTCACAATTTTGATGAAATTATACTCTGAAATAAAACAGAAGTTAACAACAAATTTCACATTTGTTTAGACGAGATTAAATGCAGAATAAATCAGAATTTAACACATTGAAATTATTGTAACCAAAGGTGCAGAATTTGCAATGGTTTTCCTGCACTTTCGCTTCATCCAGCTCCTGCCTGCAAACCGTTGAGACCTCACCGGTACCTCCCAGCCAACACTAGGGGTACTCCTCTTCCCCCTGAGCCCCCCAAGCCGAAAAAGGGCCACTAACACAAGCCAGGGAAAATATAGCTCCCAACTCGCCTCGCAATGTCGAGCTACCACTCCCTTTCGAACTGGGCATCCCAACTCCCACAAGGTAAAATTAGTCAAGAAAAATATCGGCAGCGTAACCTTACGCCTACCAGACATGATCCATACTCCTCCTCTGTCATTCTTTTTATATAGTTTTCTTAGTGATTACTTTCCCAAAGCCTCTTTATATTATTTTTATTAAATTTAATTAGGATAAACCTCCCTCGTACACATGCCACTTGATTCCTTAGTTGCACCAAAAAATCAATTTATTATTTATTTAGAATTTCCTATTTCCCTCACCACCTAAAATCGTTCCTAAAAACGCTCCTCGTTGTCCCTTTATTCCCTTACAATTCTTAAATTATTGTCACATTTCTTAAAACCTAGTTGAGTTCACAATTAGAAGGTTACAAAGACTAGATTCCCTACTATGTTAGACATTCCCCTTTTCCTTAAGTTTCTCCCTTTTCTTCTTAGTTTATATTTAGGAAGTTTAGATATAAACAACACTTTCCCATTTTAATAATTTAATTCTTCATTAAAATTTTACTTTAATTATTAATGTTTGAATTTTCTTTACCCCCCTTCTTGTTATATGTCCATTTAGTTTTTTTCTTGTTTGCATGTTCTACTTAGATCTAAGTTTTAAATTCACTAGGCTTGGCAATAGTTTTTAAGGAAAATTTTAGTCATTAAACTTTAGCCATACCATCATTCAATTTAGGCTCGACCAGGTCCTAAGGAAGCATAGTTTTCTAGGTACTAGTTTGATTAACTTACCATAGTTAAAAATCACGACGTGCCCTTCAAGATGCACTATGTGCTCCACAGGTGCCACTTGCTTGCATTCCTGTTTTATTTGTGCGATGTGCCTTTCAAGACGCACTCTGTGCTCCATAATTGAATCATTCAATCATATAGTGAACCAGATCACTTGCACATAAGTGTCCACAAGTGTGCTTAAGGGTGGGGTGTTACATACACCCCCTCTTGTTTTAAACTTCATCTCGAAGTTTCACACTATATAAGTTCTGAAATAAAGTGTCTAACAATATCAATATGTCTAGATATCAACAAAAATGGAAGTTGCTAACATAGATCATATGTGTCCTCCCAAGTCATCGAGTATGGACTTTAATTGTCCCACTAGAACTTGACATGATCGACTATTCGACGTCGTAGCTGTCGAATGCAATGGTCTAGAATGTGGATTCTCTACGTTGTGAGCACAACCTCACCCAATATTAGCCAAGAAATCAAGTCAATCACATGGGTAGGATCACTGACCTAAAGTTGCACATAGATACAAGATAAACACCATGCAATGCCTCAAGAATGAGGCACGGCTAGTCATTAGGCGCTTCATAATTATGGCCGACGTGATGCGCATCGAAAAACCCTTATGTCGATCATGCACTTCTTTTGTCCCCTTTCACATCATTTGTATTTATTCATTCAATTATTGGATCTCTTCTGGTCCTACCAAGACCCCATCCTTGAGTCGATCCCAACTCAAAGGCATCTGACATAGTCACCCATAAAGAAACTCAAATGGTTTCATCTCAATGGTGCTTTGATAGTTGTTGTTGTACGCAAACTTGGTCAACGAATAGAACTAATCCCAACATTTATGTTGGTCCAACACACACATATGAAACACAACCTTCCCAAATTGGTTAGTTCCTTCAATCAACATGTCTATCTTGTTAGGGTCCTATAATATAGTCATTTGTTGTCTAGTTATCTATTTTAAAGTTTTTTCTGATCAGGTTGAGAATGCTTTCAGGATAAGGTGGTCAGGAGTAATGGTCCAGTGGCATATCCTATGTTTCAAATCAGATATCCAGGTATACCTAGTGTTTTCACATGGTAAGTTGGAATTATGATACATCCACATGAGTTTTTGAAGGTTGAAAGTGGCCCAATCAGTTGATTTCATGAATTTGGTTATATTTTGATTGTGGCAAAAAGTTTGGTTTTTGGTAGCTAAAAGGTCAAAATCTTATGGTCATTAGCTACTGAAAGTTAAAACTTTCGGTAGCCAATCAGCTTATTCACGCATATCGTTAGCTGACAAAAGTCCTAAATATCTCAAGCATTTAAAAGGGTCTCATCCCTCTCATATAAACAGTGGTACATTAGCCATCACTTGTGGTTATGCCGCCAAAACCATTTTCTGGTATCATTTGTACGATCTTCAAAAGGGATTATGATTCATTCAAGCCTTTGTCCAATCAAATAATCATAACCTAGATCGTGCCCATACCATTTAATCGATCCCAAAAATGGTCATGAGCCTTCCCATACACTGAATCGATTGATTGTCGGTTTTTGGTTGTGTTTAATCCACCCATAGTCGCCCAAACCCTTTCATCCTTTAAATCTACCATGAATTTCACTATTTAGCCCCTCCTCCATTTGAACCCACCTTATTTCCTTTACATACCCTATATCCTTTGTCAACAATCCAATTTTGAGGAATTTCTAACAGTTTTGGTGATGAAGAGCTCAACAGGAAGATCCCTTTTGAGGAAGGAATTGCAGGATACTTCATACCTTGAGGCACACCCTAAGGCCTATGAACTATTCAAAGAGGTTGGATGCTAAAATTTCTGCCAAAATCTCTAGAGGTACCGTCAGGGTATCACAGAAGAATTTTCCAAGAGCTTTGATGGATTTAAGGTTCATCTTGGGCCTGTTGTGATGCATATAGAGGAAGTCAGTGTTGCAGCAGCCACACAGATGCCTGGTGAATGAGAAAGGTGGTTTAATACCACCTCAATCAAGGAAATCGATTTCAGATCATTCCTCAAAGAAGAACATCAAAATATGAAGTGGCAAAAGGATATTCCTAGGAGCTATTTGGAGGAGAAATGGAAAACATTGCTAAAGATGATTCAGGTTTACATCACTTGTGAGGGGAGATATGGAAGGACCATGCTCTACCACTTCAGACTGCTCCTCCATTTCATAGGTAAACAACCTCTAAATATGCCATTTTACCTTCTTAAGAGTCTTACCAAGTGTTGGGCTCTAAATATGTCCTAAAAACAAACTCTATGCATCAACCAAAGGTAGGCACTGGCACAATCATTTTACTTATTGCCTATGTAGGTTCTTACCTTCCGTTTTCAATACACATCCTCCAAAGATGAAACACCTGTAAAGGAATAGCAATCGTAAAGGGAATGACAGTTTTTCTATTCAAATGAACAACACTTCCTGTAAAGGAAACATCAATCGTAACAAGGGAACGTCAATCGTAACAAGGGAATGACATTTGTTCTATTCAAATGAATGACACTTCCTGTAAAGGGAACAACAATCGTAACAAGGGAACGACAGTCATTTCATTGGGTTGAACTAATTTTGAATTAATTGCATTGTAGCATTTGCCCAACTATTTAATTTGTCAACCCGAGGAAGTCTTTTCTTTCAAAGTTACCGTGCACAACATATGCAAGAAACAAATTCCAACTAACACTATTATCTATTTAATAAAATAAAACACATAACTTAAAATCAATCAAATCCGCTCTTACTTGAAAATACACTCACCTGAAATAAAATCACTACCACACTCTTACATAAATTAAAGGAGTATTAACAAAATGGAGTAACAACAACAGGAATTGAATATTACTGTAACAACAATCTAATAAACAACACGCAATTGTAAGTAATGATCAACTAATCATAAACCAAGATAAATTAAGACAATGAAAAGAAAAATACAAATAAATGAATAAGACCAACACATACCAAATTGAGGGGGGCCTGCCTCACCTAGCATGCGTGGCCAACAGACTTACAAGATCAAGAGAAAGTTGCACATAATTGCATATCCATTAGCTCCTTTGTATTATTGAAAAAAACTCAGAAATTATGTAACTTCAACACTTTCTTAAAAATAAATTCTATATAATCTCGTGACTGACCTCTCCTGATTGAAGAGGTCTTGTTTATACAAATCAAATCCCCAAATCCTTGGGTTTCTGAAACAAATTTCTAAGTTTAGAGAACCGGCCGCAACTGTAAATATGGAAAAATACCCTTTTAAAGAACCACCGATTTCTCTCAAACCATAGCTCCAATTGGAAAACGAACCACAATGAACTCAATTGGGCCCATTCACAACAAAAGCCATGGCTTGGATTTTTGATATTCATCCTCATCTGC
Source organism: Picea glauca (assembly GCA_000966675.3). NCBI lineage: Eukaryota > Viridiplantae > Streptophyta > Pinopsida > Pinales > Pinaceae > Picea > Picea glauca. The sequence continues at coordinate 394,352 of JZKD02S1823634.1, forward strand.
TCACAATATTCCACGCAAATTTGTCTCTCCTTATCTGCCATGTTTTTCACTAAAAATGATTAACCACGAGCTGGAACTCACATGTGCCACTTGGAGGTTGGAACCTTGACTGCTGCAACTATTGCAAATCACCCATCAAACCATCATCAAAAAAATCATGCATAATAGTTTTTAATTCATTAAAAATGAAGGAAGAATAATCATTATTAACCACTAAAGCATAACAGGAATAATATGTCATTTTATGAGTAGTTATAGCAAATGTATGAAAAATGGAATGATAAATGAATGATAATAGGGAGAATAAGGGATGGAAAGGATGTCTATATATGATGAAAATATGGACAAATATGTGACCCAACATCTGCCCTACACTGAAAATGTTGCATGTCCTCATGCAACTCAATACATTGCATTAACCAAGCTGTTAAGGAATCATTCAAGAATGTTGTTGATACAATGGAGTTTCATGAAAATCACAACTCATATGAAGAAGTTATTTTAATAGTTTTATATGTCACAATTTAATGCACATTCTTGCCAAAAATCATAACAATCCAATACACAAATCCCGAGATATCTTGTTGTTGAAACTCCTCGTAATTGAAACTCTCCTGAAACAATTCTGACAACACCACATTTTTTTTTACAAAGTACAAAGTGAATTTTGTAGGCATATTTAGACTAATCCCATGCTTCATCATACCAAAAATCATGACAACCCAGTTCGTCATTTGGAAGATATGCCCAAATCAATTTCTACACTTTTTGTAGAAAATAACATGCATGAGAAAAATAAATATGAATGGAAAATGAGAGAACAAACCATCATGCATAGTAACCCCTCTTCTACCCCACACTGATTGTATAGCATGTTCTCATGTTGCACTATGAAATCAAACTTAAACACAATCTCAAAAGAGATCCTCTGCAGAAAACTAATGCGTAAGAAGACAATCATCTCTGAGTACCCCTTGCTTATGTATACAACACAATCACCATTAAATTTTCTCAATAAGTTTTGCTTGTACTTCAGGGAAACATTTTTAATGGGAAAAGAATCTACAAACCTTGAATTTGGTCATGATCTTGCTGCAAAATGATTAGTACATGATTATCTTTTATTGTTGGTTGTAAATACCTTATCAATGCTTGAATACCAATCCTCCAATCTTGGAAATCCATCAAATGTATCTCAAAATGTGATTGAATTGGCCATGTCATGAGTTTACCATCAAATTCTTAACCATATGTATTTGAGAATCCACATACCATATGATATATCTCCAATAATCTCATTTTCACTTATGGGGATTGCAGCCCTATAATAATGGGATTCCAGATCTCTAAACAAATTGCTTTGTTTGTAGGTTACCTCACAGGTTTTCATCATTGATAACAAGACTTATTTTCCATAAAAATTCATAAAATTAAGATTGTAAGGACCAAAGATTTTACCATCATTATGAAGTGCTCAAAATTTGTGAATCAAAACATGAATCAGTGTATCATGAACCAAGAAAATGAACCACATACCTTTGTATTTTTACCCATGTGTTTAAAAGAAAATGGCTTCTACAATAGTTTCTTTTACTGTAGGTTCTTGTGGATAGTCAACTTCCTTCTTCAAATAGATTCTTGGGCATGCATAGTAGTTGTTCCATTCTTCATGTATTGAAGATAACTCATAAAAAAAAATGTAGCCAACCCATGACAAAATCTGGAAATTCCAATAATTTTTCCCAACACCTAGGTAAATTTGTTGCCATATGTACCAATGGTGACCCAATTTTCTGCCATAGATTTCATGCTAGACTATAGTAGCATGCTAAAATCTGAGTACACAATGGAGATCTGAATTTGCCTTGGATATACCTTCACTTTCTAAGATTTCAACAATAAAGTTCTAATGTTGAGAATAGATGGTTGAATATGAAACCATGGGTGGAAACTAATGATTGTTTTTGCATGCCAAAGATAATGATTCAAAGTGATTTTTTCTTTGTTGTTTGGAAGCATTGGCTTCTTCTGTTGCTTGCAATAATTGTGGGAAAGGTTCCTCTGAAATAAGCCACTACAAAAATTTCTTTTTAAATTTTGGGTGGAGACATTGTTTCAATTGCGAGTCAAAAGGCTGGAAAAGATAATTGGAAACCCATGAGATGAATGAATACATCATGGAAATGAACCAAAGAAACCATACCTCTAACTTTTAACGTGCTTGTATGAAAATGGACATCATGATATTCTTCCTTTCTCTACTTTGGTTATTATGTGGCAGCAAACAAATCAGTTGTTCATGCTTGCATGTTAGGAGATGTAGGGAAGGATTTGACTTGGGTGTTGGGAGTGAATGAGGTGAAGGTTGATATGGTAATGGATAGATAAGAGAGGTAATAGATGAGTTATGAAATGAAAATGGAGAATAGAAATCCTTAGTGGTTCTTCATGACATTTTCCTAAATCTTTAATAAATCAAAAACTCATGCTATTTTACCTCAAGTTTTACCTCCATGAAATATTTGATTGGCATGGATGGACTTATGTCTATTGAAGCTGATGTAAGCCAAACTGATTTCGAGACAGATGTATATGAGAGCTGAAATAGAATGAGGTTGAATCTGATTTGAAATGATGTTGTGCTGGTTGCATGTAAGACTATTGTTGTTGAAACAAATGATGATGAAGAATTCTGCTACAAAAGCAGAAATCTCGTTCTCTTATTCTAAAAATCAAATGCTAAAATGAAAATGGAAAGGGACTGCAGAACTACTAAAACAAATGATGTTGCAAGTCATTGTTGAAACCATTAGATCGCATAATCTTCAACTTCTACAAAACCGAGGTACAATTCTTACCATGCAAATGGATGTGTTGAAGTCAAACATGGAAAGAAATCATTGGATTACCGGCCATTAATGTATGTCGCTAAGAAATGTGAAGAAAATCACCTTTGATGACATTGAGCTCTAAATTACCTTAGTGCATCTTGACAAGTACGAATGGATTTGTTGGAGTTTAGTCACCTGCAAGATTTGTCAATCAAGAGGCATTGATGAATCCCCATGATTAACAACAATGAGATCTACCATTGATGTATGCAGATCCTAGGGAACTATGAAACTCTAACCTCAATCCCAGATGATGTGTTGGAGTCGATGGGATGAGATTTGTTAGAGGGAGGGCCTTAAGGAATCCCACATCATCCAACGCGAGCAGAGACAAAAGGATTTGAAGAGTTGAAGATGAAATATTTTCATTAGCAAGTGGTAAGGGAGTTGAGTGACTTTATCCATGGATTAGTAGTGATTGGAGTGGAAAGTATGGAAGTGATTAAATGGAGCAGAAGGTAATGGAATGGATGGAATGGTAGAGGGAAAAAAATATGTATAGTCATATCACGGTATTGGTGAATGAGCATGATGAGCATAATGTCTTCTTAGAAGGATTCTTGGCATGGTTAATGTAGAAATGGAACTTGACTTCTGAAACATTGGTCTTTGTATGGTTTGCACATCAATCTCTCCACTTGTTATGTGCTCAATCCATTTGAAAATTTGAGAAAAAGTCTTCAAGAATCACTCATGCATGCATTAACCTTCTTCAATCTTCCAAGGACCTGCAAAACATAAGCAGTTACCTACAATAAAACGTGAGATCGTGAAGAAGAGAGGTGTACGGACTCTCTTCATCCAAGACATACGCAAAAAAAAACATGTAGTTACTTATAAAACAAATCCAAAGAAAATAAATGAAACAAAATTAATTTTATACTTATTCAGGAGTGTTGGCCAACATATACTACCCAACAGTATTTCGATCATAACTTCTTTGTTTCTCGTCTGATTTGAGTGATTATAAAGACAAATAAAATTAGATTCAGATTTCTATGTCCATTAGAAACCGGTTTTGAAAATTCCATGTGATGATATGCCAAATATGCTCAGTAACACCCTGCATGACAAGGTGTTTTTTGAATTTTGGACTAGACCAATAGTCACGGTTTTAGGCATAATTTTTTTGTTTGATAATGGATTGATGTGATTCCAATTGGATATGAAATTAGATTATTGTAGGTATCTCCAACAGAAACATTTTTGAATGAAAAGAGGAATTGATGAGTCAAATTTACCAATGAACAGTTGGGAAGAGAGATTTTTCAAAGTGCAGATTTATGACAAGTAGTCAGTGTTTTAGTCATAACTTCCTCATATGATATCAGAATTGAGTGATTAATATTGCGTTGTAAGCTATATTCATAGGGGAATATACAAATGAAACAGGTTTTCAATATCTATCCAATAATTCATCCAAAACGTGACTGTCCCAGCTCTGTTTTAGTAAAATGTTCAAGCCAAAATGCCACAAAAATCCAATAAATGAAATATGGTTGTAAAAAAGTGACCGGAATAGCTGTGAATGTTTTTAATGATATAAATTTAAATAGAATACACACCCATAACAAAAATTTCAAGCACTGAGTGTTGGTTGTGGAGCCTGATTATCTTCCTGATTCAGAGGTCCTTGCTTTCAGCCATGTTTATACCCCATGAAGACTTTACACCCCAGAAGTATGTACATTCTTCCACGTAGGGGAGTGTAGAGGGGGGGTACCCCCTCTCTATTCCCCTAGAAGGGGCGTTCGAGGGAAAATCCCCTGAAGGAAAAATTGCCTTGTGAATGTATATTGTAATTTCATTGTAAATCTGGACCATTCATTATAAGGTCACAGATCTAACGATAGAAATTATGTTAGGGTTTTCTTCCCTATAAGGCAACCCTCTGTTATGAGGGAAATTTATGGTGGCTATGAAATATGGCGAGGATTGTATTTTGAGAGAGGAGACTGTGAGAGAAAGAAAATGAAGTTACAGCGGGTTTTGCTGTAGGTTGTATCCCTTCATTTGTTGGATAATAATAAAGGAAGGACCTGGAAATTTCTTTGGTGGATGTAGCCCACACTGGGTGAACCACGTAAATCTGTGTCTCTATTGTATTGTGTATCTTATGTGTTTTTTTTCCACATTTGTTTTATTTTATTGCTCCGCGGTCCTGTTTTTCTAACACTGAGTACCTAGATTGACTTACACAACGTGTTGCAGCAACTGTTAAAACATTTAAAAAAATGATGGTTTTTGAAAGAAATTCCATGAGATCAAGGCTACAAGCGATCGAATGATGATCTATTGAAGGTGACTCGCTTTTATTTCTAAACTAGGCTACTAATTCTTAGAACTAAACTAATCAATTTCATTAATCATTTATTGAAAATTCATTCATTAACCTACCCTAATTTACTTGAAAAATGAATTAAATCAAGTATAACAATACTTCCAATGAAGCCACTTACGTAACAAAGTCTCAAATATGCTCATACCCACAACTGAAAAATATAACTTTATGAATACCAGGATATGAAAGACCAACTTCCCTTGAAATGATGGTGCCAAGAATTGTTGAAGTATAGCATGAAGTTGCGAATTGATGACAGATTGAAACCAAGATTCAATATAGTCCTTGTTCCCTTGATTTCCTATAGTTGGTACACCATGAAAAATCTTTAGAAAACTGATCTTCCTTAATGCAGAAGAGATTCATATCCAGTGACTATGATGTAGAAGATGCTTCACTTTTTGGTTCCAATGTCTATTTTTCATCAAATTTGTTGATCTTATCGACTTGTTGATGATGATAAAAAACTTCATTTTCAAGTCTTGGACTTACAACCTACCCAGGCCTCATATGGATTTGTTGCAATGGTGTAGGTGAGGTAGGATAAGTGGTAAATGTAGTAAATTTGTGCATGTCAGCATTGTAAGTATACTGCACTACTTTATTATGGTTAGGGTGCGAGGTGGGTTGAACGGGAAGTTGTGTAGGGCATGGAGGAGCTTCATGAAAAGTTAAGTATGGAAAGTATAGTTGATTGGTTTGTGTGGATGATCTTAATGGGAAGATAGGATGTTGTTGAACAGCTTTTGGAAAGTATGGAGGATTGGTGGTTGCCGCAACATGAGGGAAAGTAGCCATGGGATCATAAGATGGGCCATGCCAACCTTGTGGAGAAGGTAGGTAGGAGTGAGATTGGAGTTGCCAAAATTGCCATGGTGTATGAGTATTCAATGATTGCTTGTGAGAGTAAGGAAATGGAGGGATAGAGTTTTGAACCATACTTATAGGCCATGGTTGTTGTAGTGAAATTGCTGCAACTCCTCGATCTCTTTGATATTTTTCTTTCATCTTGGGTAAGGAGGGGCAACGATCCATTGAATGACTCAACTCACATATGCCACAAATTATGAGACTATCCAAAGGAAAATCCATTGCAAGATGTTTCTTCAGGCACCGAGGACAAAATGTGTCTTCAGGTTCCTCCCATTTCTTCTTATCCTTCAAAATATCCAATTGTGAATTTAATGAGATAATGATATCACCTTTAAAAAATTCAATTGAATTACTAATTTGAGCTCCTATAACTCTTGTTTTTACAGCAGATTTAAAAGATTGAGAAGAAGGCTCACTAGAATTCTTACCAGTCTTGAAGTTCCCTCTTGAATACCTTCTTCATAACTCACAAATATCATCATATGGTAGTTGAAATAAATCACATGTTCCCATCAAATTTAAGATTTCTAAAGATTCATCATGGATTCCTTTGAGTAGTAGTGTTTTCAACGTCTCTTTTCCCAACTGTTTTTGTTTGAATCTTTGAAGGTTGTATTGAAAGCGCTCCACATATTCTTCAAACTCTCTTCTTCTCCTTGTGTCATTCCAAATATATTGTCACTGACCCTGCAATAATCTCAGTACCTTTGCAAGAATACATATTTCATGTCTTCCCAATTTTGTATACAATTCCCACCGAGGCTCATGAACCATCAAAGGGATGTTCCTTTTAGAGTAAGAGGAAAAACATTCAACTTTTGATCATTAGTAAAATAACCATAACCTCTACAAAGTACTTCAAATTGAAATAAGAATGCGTCCGGGCCTCATTTGCCAAACCATGAAAATTTGGTAGATTGGATGAGGGAATGCTTTTCATTTGTACCCCTCCTTCAGGACCTCGGATGGGGAATTCAAAGGTAACAACTTTTGTCTCCTTCTTACCTGCCATATTTTTGTTGGATTCTTCATGTGCTATCTCAAGGCTCCTTCTTCAAATGTTCCTGTCAACTTGTGAGTAGGATGGCTGGTGCTTACATCACCGCTAAGAGAAATTATAAGATTTATGATCAAAAACTAAAAAATAAATGCAAATAAAGAAACAATCAAGAAACCTACATGTCTTGTCCCTTCACCTCGGAGTCAAGAACATGCAACTAAAAAAAAATCTCAGTTGGACTTGTGTGCCCTTGATAAATTCCCCAGAAACAACACCAAAATGTTGGGCTCTAAATATGTCCTAAAAACAACCTCTATGCATCAACCAAAGGTAGGTGTTGGCACAAGCATTTTACTTGTTTCCTGCATAGGTTCTTACCATCTATTTTCAATACCCAACCTCCAGAGATGAAACACCTGTAAAGGAACAACAATTGTAAAGAGAACGATAGTTGTTCTATTGAAATGAATGACACTTCCTGTAAAGGGAAAAACAATCATAACAAGGGAACGACAGTTGTTCTATTCAAATGAATGACACTTCCTATAAAGGGAACAACAATCATAATAAGGGAACAATAGTCATTACATTGGGATGAACTAATGTTGAATTAATTGCATTGTAGTATTTTCCCAACTATTTAATTTTCCAACCCGAGGAAGTCTTTTAATTCAAAGTTATCGTGCACAATATATGCAAGCAACAAATTCCAAATAACACTATTATCTATTTAATAAAATAAAACACAACTTAAAATCAATCAAATCCACTCTTGCTTGAAAATACACTCAGTTGAAATAAAATCACTACCACACTCTTAAATAAATTAAAGGAGTATTAACAAAATGGAGTAACAACAACATGAATTGAATCTGACTGTAACAACAATCTAATAAACAACACGCAACTGTAAGCAATGATCAATTAATCATAAACCAAGATCAATTAAGACAATGAAAAGAAAAATACAAATAAATGAATACGACCAACACATACCAGATTGAGGGGGGGTTGCCTCACCTAGCATGCATGGCCAAAAGACTTACAAGATCATTAGAAAGTTGTGCATAATTGCAGATCCATCAACTCCTTTGTATTATTGAAGAAAACTCAAAAATTACATAAGTTCAGCTCTTTCTTACAAATAAATTCTATATAATCTCATGACTGAACTCTCCTTATTGAAGAGGTCTTATTTATACAAATCAAATCCCCAAATCCTTGGATTGCTCAAACAAATTGCTAAGTTTAGAGAACCGGCCGCAACTGTAAATCTGGAAAAATACCCTTTTAAAGAACCATTGATTTCTCTCAAACCATAGCTCCAATTGGAAAATGAATCATGTTGAACTCAATTGGGCCCATTCTGGAAAAAACACTATGTCTCGTATTTTTGAGATTCATCCTCATCTTTTCACAATATTCCACGCAAATTTGACTCTCCTTATCTGCCACGTTTTTCACTGAAAATGGTTAACCACGAGCTGGAAGTCACATGTGCCACTAGGAGTTGGAACCTTCACTACTGCAAATATTGCTACACAAAATCACTCGTCAAACCATCATCATAAAAATCATGCATAATGGTTTTTAATTCATTAAAAATGAAGGAAGAATAATCATTATTAACCACTAAAGCATAACAGGAATAATATGTCATTTTATGAGCAATTGTAGCAAATGTATGGAAAATGGAATGATAAATGAATGATAATAGGATGAAGAAGGGATGAAAAGGATGTATATAGATGATGAAAATATGGACAAATATGTGACCCAACACCAAGATGGCTTCTAAATTTTAGGCCAAGACTGAGAAAGCTAGCAGCAGTCTATTTCATCATGGGATGATCAAATTGATATTTTTAGAAGAGCTCAGCATAAGGACCAAGACTTAGGGCTATCTCTTGTTTTGGGGAGATTTTGGGCAAGAAGTTCAACCAAAGAAAGGAGGAACTCCCTCTCAGAAATCAAGTTCCCCAAAAACCAATAAAAGGAAGAGAAGAGAATTGTCACCTATAGAAACTGCCTTAAAGGTTTCTCCATCAAAATCAAAGAAAACAAAGAGCAAGTTAGAGTTTGGGAAGAAGGCAAAGGATCAAGGGAAAACTACAACGCAAAATGTCCTAAATATGCCATATTCAGATTCTGATTCAAAGCCATTAGCTGCAAAAATGGAAACAAAGCCATCATCTATAGAAATGGAAACCCCTGAAGAAGTTGGAACACCATCAAAGAAGAAGGTTAAAAAAAAAACCTAAGGTCCAGAAATTGAAAGAAGAAATTGTTGAGTTAAAGGTGTTAGAGAGAATGGGAATCTTAGACAGTGATCTATCAAAATTGGTTTTACATTGGATTATTTATCCATCAAGTATGAAACTGTAAATAACATGAACAAGAAGCTTTGCAAACATAATAGCAGACTGCAAGACTTGAATAAAGTGTTGAAGTTTAAACTTGTTCACAAAAAGCTAAAACCTAAAGCTCACCTCAGGCTTGATACTCTAGTTGAAGATGCCCTTGGTTTCAAATGAAGTGGTTATAATAGAAGAAGCAGGGTCAATGGAAAACTCAACCAATTTCGACTAAGTTCAGGAGTAGTTACAGGTTTCTCCAGCTAAGAACCGTTTCAAAATCCATAATTAGCTGCTGAAAATCGTTCCCATAAAATCGGCAGCTAAATGCACTTTGTTTTGACCTTGTTAGCTGTCAAAAGTTCTGTTATGAACAGAAAGCACAAATATCTCCTCATATCAAGGCAAATGTATCCTCCAATTATCTCAAAAGCTTCCAAATCGATTTTCCAGTTATGACTCGTCCTCGATATGTTGTTGTCAAACTAAGATTGAACTATATTTGGTCATTAAAGAAAATCCAAGTTTTTCCTATATTTTAGGATTTTGTTGTAACCTCCAAAATGTTAGGATACGAATAAGCAAGGAATCTTTTCTATTTTTACCCTTTCGGTGGTAAAAATCGAATATATTGTAATAGTTTCAAGATATTTGGCATTATTTTGAAAGAGATCAAATCTCTATTTTGACAGAACATTAATTAGGTATTTGGAGAAATATCTAGAAACGGCTAAGGAAGGGATTTGATCCCCTAGTCTGTAGGATCTTAATGTAATGGTAAAATTATAAAAGATAGAATGCAATATGGAATAGTGGTTGGACCTGAAGGGAGAAATGGTATTGAAAAATTACCATTCATTGTAAAGACTGTCAGAATGGTTTCAAGTGACTCTTTTTTATGAATACAAAGACATTTATGCTTCAGGATTCTTGTGTCATTGTTATGTGGTGAAGTGTTCCATTATGTAATCTATTTTCTCTTTGTTTTCACATTTTTTTATCTTTCTTTATTGTTTATAAGAAGATTATGTTCAGGATTTGTTTCAAACAACCTATACTAGATTTAAACAATATTTATGTTTTTCTTCTGAAGTTTGAATGTAGAATTCAGATAGCATTTCTCTGCATTTGAAGTGAACCCTAATCTGTTCCTCTTTTTCCATCTCATAAACTAAAAGGATCCACTAACATGATTACCTTGCCTTGTTACATAATGATCTCAGTTATTCCTCCATTGATCACCTTAAACATTTTGACTCCATTTTGTCCAATGGCCCTCTTTTGTTGTCCCAACCAAACACTCAAAAAACAAACCTTCTACTCTCATAACTAGCCTAATACTATTAGGGTCCTAACCCACACATAGGTAGAACAATATATTTGGATGTAATAAAGGTCAATATTAATAAGGCCTTGCAATAAAATAGAATAAGTCAAATGTAAGAAGACCTAATAGAAGATTTTGCTTCTAGAAGGATCTTCCTCTAGATGCTTCTTTTGATAGAAATATTTACTATAAATAGGATTTGAGAGTATGAGAAGTCTAGCTTGGAGATTATTGTAATAGAGCTCTTCTCAACTGGAGGTTGCCCCCTTGAAGAGGCCCATGAACATTGCTCTCAGAGTCAAAGTGCTATTTATGTTGTTATTCTTATATCATTTCAGTGTTATTGTGGTGATTGTTCTGGTTATATTACCATTATTCTGCCATTTCTACCATTATTTTGCATTCTGCATACTTTTTATATCTGTTATATTACAAGTAGTATCAAAGCACTTTCCTTGGCAGAAATTGTGGGTAAATTGTTTTCGGGGTACAGACGTATTCCAGTGTCTTTAAGCCACAGAGATCTGTCGTTACGCGCATAAACCCACGGTTGAGGGATTCATACACATAGGAAATGAAAGTGGTTCTTAAGCACACACCTATTGTCCATCCTTGTAACCCTTGTTGGTACCCCTTCGAGTGGTAGTGCATCAGACAACACCTGTGTATGGATCAACCTATATTTCCTGAAGCCCTCTTTAGATAAACCGATCGGATGACTAACTGTTATAGTGCCACCTAGAACAACACTCGGGAAGATAATCTCTAATACTTGGGTAGTCGGGTAGTATGGATAAGGGTACAATTTATCCTCCTTAGTTAGTGCCCTGAGATATTGGGTCAAGTACTACTGTTGAACCCAACATGTATATTAGAGAGCTATACCACAGGAATAACCCTTTTCTGTAAAACCGTTGAATACCTAACCCTTGGGGACAACAACATAAACAAATAAAAAAAGACAAGATCTATGATTACACAAATGTATTCAGGTTGCCAAGTAACTACACATTTCTTCCTGGTTAAGAATTTGGGCATTTCATCATTGCAGCATTCATCACCATTATTTGATACTTATTACATTGGATTCATCTTTTCGTCGTTATCACATTCATACATATCATTTTTTGGAAAAAAAAATTGACCCCACCCGCCCCTTTTTAGTTCCCTCATCTTCATTGCCCAGACCTGTAGCCAAGACTTGGAAGCTCACTTCAATACCTTGCAATCTAGTCTCCCTCAGACCCAACAAGAAGTGAAACAACTTAGTGCCAATTTTTTCGCCATCAATATAACCATGCATTCCTCAATGGAGGAAATCAAACGAGACCTAACCACCCATCTTGAATATGTCTTTTTGTCACTCTGCACGAAGCTTCATATCCCTACAGACAACCCTTCCTCTGACTCACCCCCACATACTGAAGGTGAACATTCCTCTCACTCCCATAACTTTCAGCACCATCACTTTCAACATGACCTACGCCTTCCACGGGTGGATGTGACCAAATTTGATGCCTTAGACCCCACTGGTTGGGTAACCCAAATGGAACATTATTTCTCTTTGTACGGCATTATAGATGACTTGGAAAAACTCCAGTATGGTGTTATCCATCTAGATCAAGAACGTTGGCAATGGTGGCAATGGAGAAAAACTTCTCGTCAAGTGTATATTGCTTGGACACACTTTGTGGAAAAGGTTTATGAATTCTTTGACACTGACACCAACCATTTGGGTCATTTGACAAATTTGAAACAATCAGGAACATTGGAAGACTTTATAGTTGTCTTTGAGCATATGGCTTTTCAGACAAAGGGCATGTCTGATGCCTTTTTCCGAGAGTGTTTTATCAGTGGCCTCAAGGATGAGATTTGGGCCCATGTCCTCATGGCTCAACCTTAGAGTTGGGTGGAGGCTACTAAAAGAGATAAAGAATCACAACAGGTTGATCCTCTCAAAACCGAAAACCCTCCTTTGTCCCTCTCCCTAAACAAGTAAATCCCACTACTCCCTCCACTCCACTAAGGATCCAAAAATTGACCAGAGCTAAAATCGTTGAACGCCAACTCAAAGGCCTTTGTTATAATTGTGATGAAAAATATTTCTCAGGCCACAAGTGTAAAGAACAAAATCTTTTTATGGCCATCTCTGAGGATATTTCGGAAGAGGATGTTGAAACTCCCCTTCTGTCTGAGTCAGCTGAAACCACTGACATAACCCATCCCTCAAACCCTCCTGAAGTAGAACTGATCATTTCCCCCAATGCTCTCACTGTCTTCTCAGCTCCCCAAACCCTCAAGCTAATCGGTTACATCAAGCATCAGAAATTCATCATTTTGGTTGATAGTGGAAGCACCCATAATTTTATTCATCGTCGCATTGCCCAAGAAACTCATTGCTACATACATGTCATCAATAATTTCCAAATAATGATAGCCAATGGTGGCTCCATGAAATGTGGAGGGCGTTGTGAAAATGTGCATCTCCAAATTGGTGACTACCACTTGAAATCTCATATGTTTTCTATCGACATGGGCAGTTGTGACATTGTGTTGGGTGCAGACTGGCTAAGGACTTTGGGCCCCATTCTCATGGATTTTAAAGAATTAACCATGCAATTCGACCAGAAGGGCCACCAATATAAGTTCCAAGGAATCACTATTGGTTCCCCTGAGGTCATTAGTTCCCATCACATGGAAAAAATGCACAAAAAAGGTCATTCTGGTGTTATTTCCCAACTCCATTCCATACAAGCAACAGAGACACCCTCAATGCTGCATGACCTCCAAGCCATCCTTTATAAACATCAAGTGGTCTTTTCCACTCCCCAGATACTCCCTCCTTCCCATGGTGTTCATGATCATTCCATTCCCCTTGTACCTAGAAGCCTTCCTCCCAATATTCGTCTGTATCGTCACCCCTTTTCCCAAAAAAATGAAATTAAGAAAATTGTCCAGGAACTGCTTAATGTAGGTGTAATCCATCCTAGTATGATCCCCTACTCTTCTCCTATGGTCATGGTCCTAAATAAAGAAGATTTTTGGCAAATGTTTCCTGACTTCCGTTCCCTCAACAAACTTACCATTAAAGACAAATTTCTCATTCCTGTCATTGATGACCTCCTGGATGAATTGAACAGCGCCCAATTCTTTACTAAACTTGATCTTTGTTTGGGCTACCACCAGATACATATAAAAGAGGCAATCATTCCCAAGACTGCCTATAGAACTCATGAGGACCACTATGAGTTTTTGGTCATGCGCTTTGGCTTGTGTAATGCCCCCTCCACCTTCCAAAGCCTCATGAATCATGTCTTCTGTCCTTTTCTCCATCATTTTGTCTTAGTTTTCGTTGATGATATCCTCCTCTGTAGAAAAACCTGGACATACCATCTTTCTCATGTGGATCGAGTTCTCCATATACTCTCTCAGCATCAACTTTTCCTGAAGCAGTATAAATGTGCTTTTGGCGCCTCAAAAGTAGAATACTTGGGTCATCTGATTGGCAAGAATGGCGTCAGGGTGGATCCTAAAAAAATTAAAGCTATGCAAGAATGGCCTCACCCAAAGACTCTCAAAATCTTGCGTGGATTTTTGGGCTTAACAGGTTATTATTGAAAGTTTGTTAAGAATTATGGAAAGATTGCAACACCTCTCACTGCTCTCCTAAAAAGGAACTCTTTCACTTAGACTCCAGTCGTTGCTCAATCTTTTCAAACCTTGAAGATGGCCATGTGCACCACTCCAGTCCTGTCCCTTTCTGATGTCACAAAGACCTTTCTCTCGAAATGTGATGCCTCAGCGAAAGAAATTGGTGTTGTCCTTATGCAAGAGGGTCAGCCTTTGGCCTTTACCAGCAAGCAACTATCTGAAATAAATCTGAGAAAATCAATCTATGAAAAGGAAATGTTGGTTATTCTGCATGTCGTTGATCTGTGGCACCCTTATCTATTGGGGCAACGTTTCCAAATTAAGACAGACCATCAAAGCCTCAAGTATTTTCTGGAATAACGCATTTCCTCCCCGAAGAAAAAAAAATGGGTGACTGAGCTCTTTGGATATGATTATGAGATCATTTACAAGAAAGGCTAAGACAATGTGGTCACGGATGCACTTTCCCGAAAATATGAAGATGAAGGATCCCTTTTTTCTCTTTACTTCATTGTGCCAGATTGGATCCAAGCCCTTCACCAGGATGCAATATTCTAGGGTTTTGGGTGTACAGTGTCTTTGCTACAGGATCCTAAAAGTTTGCATCTAATCCAACAATTGTAGTCGAATGCTCCAACTTCCCCAGGGTACTCTTGGCTCCATGATGAGCTTCGATACAAATTCCATTTGTATTTAAGTAAATAATAAAAGATTAAATCCACGGTACTTTCTGAGCTTCATGCTACACCCACAGCAGGGCACTCTGGGTTCACCAAAACCTATGACAGGGTCAAACGTTCTTTTTTCTAGGATGGTATGAAACAGGACATTTGTAATTTTTTCATTGAATGTGATGTGTGTCAATGCAACAAGGGAGAAATAGTCAAATATCCAGGCACACTACAACCACTTCCGATTCCACCTACTATTTGGTAGGATATCTCTATGGATTTTATTACAAGATTACCCAAATCAAGAAATAAATCAATCAGCATGGTGGTTGTTGATCGCCTTTCCAAGTATGCTCATTTTTGCACTCTTCAACACCCGTTTACAGTATCCATGGTGGCTCAAAGTTTCATGGATCGGGTCTTCAAGCTTCATGGCATGCCGCACTCTATTGTTTCTGATCGCAACCCAACTTTCACAAGAAATTTTTGGCAAGAATTATTCAAGCTACAAGGCACCCAATTGCATCTAAGCACAGCTTATCATCCCTAGACTGATGGTCAAACGAAAGTTGTCAACAAGTGTTTGGAAACACATTTGAGGTGTTTTTCCTCGAAAAATCAAAATCAGTGGGCTCAATGGTTACCCCTACCTGAATGGTGGTACAACACTTCATACCATATAGCTACACGCATGACTCCTTTTGAAGCAGTATATGGATAGAATCCACCTTCATTTTTCTCATACTTACCTAGTGTCTTGAAGGTCTAGGTGGTTGACCAAACACTTACAGTTCGAGAGGCTATTCTCCGTACCCTCAAAGAGAATTTGGTCATGGCACAAAATTGATTGAAGCAACAAGAAGATCAAGGTCACTCTAAATGTCAATTTGCAGAAGGGGATCAAGTGTTTCTTTGACTGCAACCTTACAAGCAAACTTCCCTCAAGATCGAGCATTTTCAGAAGCTAGTTCCCAAATTTTATGGTCCTTATACCGTCCTCAATCATGTGGGACAAGTAGCCTATCAATTAACTTTTCCCAGTCATTCGAAGCTACATCCTGTTTTTCATGTTTCATGCTTAAAGAAGGTGACTAGAACTAAGTGCCAAATTCAAACCAACCTTCCTGAGTTAGCCAAAGAAGGATCCATTTGGCTACAACCACAAGAAGCTTCGAACCAGCGTGAGCATCACCTACATCATAGAACCATCAAGGAAGTGTTAGTCCAGTGGAAAGATACAACTCCAGTAGATGTCACTTGGGAACCATCTACCATTATAAACAATTTCCACATCTCAATCCTCGAGGACAAGGTTGTTTTTAAGGGGGAGGACATGTTGGGGTCCTAACCTGCACATAGGTAGAAGAATATATTCAGATGTAATAAAGTTCAATATTAATAAGGCCTTGCAATAAAATAGAATAAGTCAAATGTAAGAAGACCTAATAGAAGCTTCCACTTCTAGAAGGATCTTCCTCTAGATGCTTCTTTTGATAGACATATTTAGTATAAATAGGAGTCGAGGGTATGAGAACCCTAGCTTGGAGATTATTTTAATAGAGCTCTGCTCGACTGGAGGTTTCCCCCTCGAAGAGGCCCATGAACATTGCTCTCAGAATCAAAGTGTTATTTATGTTGTTATTATTATATCATTTCAGTGTTATTGTGGTGATCGTTCTAGTTATATTACTGTTATTCTACCATTTCTAGCATTATTTTTTGTTCTGCATACTTTTTATATCTGGTATATTACAAATACTCGATCCAAAAAAAGTTATATCATACAGAGAGATCTCTCTATGAGTCTTGGAGGGATAGATCCTGGACTCCAAAGAGGTTTGTGGTTACCTCTATCAATTTCTTCCTCGGCCTTGGAAATTACGAAGTGCTAACATATCTCAAGGACATGGTGTACTAAAGTTTAGTGGTTTTCCCAAGGCCTCTTGGGAAACTCGTACAAAATCATCTTGCAAACATTGAATCCCTTATCGAATATGATTTCTTTGGTACATATCACAGTCTCAAATCTTGCTGATATAAACTCTAGCTATACCTTGCGCCTAATGTGTCATACACACAGGGACAAAATTTGAACTTGTAACAACCCTAGTTAAATAATTGCTTAACATTTACTAAGTTAAATTAATTAAATAATTAACTGTCCTAATATATATTAGTTAAATAATGATTATTTATTAATAATATTATTTATTTATTTATTTATTCATTGTTTAATGTATATTGATTAATTGATTAATTAATTAATTAACTCATTTAATGTTTGGGTAACGAAATAAAGTTTAATAAATTTTAATTTATTTAATAGAAAACTTAACATATTGAGGCATGGTTGGCATTGAATGGAGGGATAAGGCATTGAATGGAGGGATAAGGTGGTTGGCATTGAATGGAGAGGTGGTGAATGGATGGGGGCATATGAGGGGGCAAAGACATTCGAGAGGGGGAGTATTTTTTTTTGAGAGATGGGGGATTGTATGGGAGCATTTTTCCAAGGGACGTATTGGAAAACTGCATTTTATGGTCTTAAGCTAGAGGAATTTGTTGGACTGTTACAGGGGAGCATCGGTTGCTGGGAGTTTTGGGCTCGAGGGCCAGGAATCCTTGAGCTAGGGAGATGGATAGGCTCTGTTCCTAGTTAGCAGGGAGGAAAGATTCAATTTTGGGCAGAGAAGTGAGGACAAACGGAGTTGGGGAAACAACATCACTGAGAGGTATTTATGTCATTATCGATATAATGGTTCACTATTTTACTAAGCTGTGTACGTTTAATTATATATATATGATATGTATATCAGATTGCTCAATTATAATTTGTTGAACCATGAACTGTTAGTTGTTGAATTTAAAACCGCAAAGGAATTATGTTATAAATTTTATGCTTAAATGTATTAAGTTTTAGGTTATGTTAACTAGGATCTTACACATGGTATTAGAGCTTTAGTTTGAAGCATTGGAGCCTTAAGGGCCTACCTACAACTGAATTTTCTTTCTTTAGAAACAACATTTGTTCACCTACAAACCTATAAAAATATATATATATATATATATGAAAATAGACAATTCATAATTACACAAATGAAATAAGTTAATGCTACACTAATTTCTTCCAAATGACACTACAAAACAACAGTTTTAAGTGCTTGTACACAACTAAAAAGACTTATCATGACTGACCAGAGACAATTTTAGCATATGCCTATCATCTCAGAGCTGATCACACTTTTCACTTAGAAGTAAAACATTTTTCATAACCAAACTGGAAGCAGAATAGATGAAAAATTATTTGAATTCATAAATCTAGCATCTAATGCTTATTAACAAAACAAGGGCACTGTTTCAGAAATAATGGATTGTCAAACGGATCCATCTTGATGTACAAGATGACCCTATATAAGTTTCAGGATAAATATAAAGACATAATTCACAAGCTCCACTAACATACAATAAGCGTATACATCATATATGCCCACTACTTACTGTAATCTCTAGCAGAATTGGAGTACAAAAATGCTGACCAACCAACTTTTCTGATTGAAAAGGAAGTTAAGAGTGCTCCCATGGGATTATAGATTTCGCAAGCCAGATTACTAATGTCTCCTCAGAGGGGCAGCTTGAGTAAAAGTGACAAAAATATATATATATATATATATATATATATATACATGTCACTAGAGATAAGGAAGTTTCTTAAGAAGAAGATGAATTACAAATTAGTGCATAGATGAATAGCACAATTATCAGACAAAAAAAAAAGAAAATTTTAATAAGACAACAGCTTGTGGCCTGAGCCTTCATCTACATACGACATTTTGAATAGGTCCCTAAAATTGAAATAATAACATAGTGCTCAAACAAATACAGATGAATGGCCCACAAAATTAAGAGACCAGGTGGGCAGCCTTGGCTCACAACACTAGCACCAACACTCGTGCCGAGTTCCAAGTCACGCAAAGAGCCCACAAGGGTGTTTCTACCACAACCAACCACTAAGCCACACACTCTACCAAGTCACACCACAAATCCTAGCACACAAGGAAAAAGTTTTGGTGCCAAACCAAGGAGAAGCCAGGAGAGACCATGGGTAACCAAGTGCACTACGCGTTATTTACCAAAGCAACAACATACAAACTAGCACCTACAACCACACGGAAGCCAAGCACCTGCAATCAACACAACGCAGGTTAGCATCAACCAGAACACACAACATAAGCTAGAGCCTAGTGGCCAAGCACCAAACCATAAAGAAACCCGCCATTACTGCTTCCAAGCTTCAAAATTTGTCTCCGTTCCACCAATGGATGAATGCAATGGTTAAATGGAACGTGTAACCATGGAGATAAGATCCTTCTGGTTTGTCTTTGTCTTTAATATGATTGGAGGGAATATAGCAAAGTAGATGGGAGATTTTAGTGCAGAAGATGAATGGTGGCTCGGAGTCCGGGCGTTGGGTGAATGCCCCATTAATTCCCCATATCTTTTGCCTACATATTGCATACAAACGCACCAGGCTACAAGGGACGAGCCCACAGGGGCATTCGAGCACCAACGCCAATCAAATACTGAGGGAGTGAGGGCTTAGCTCCCTCTCCAGAATCCATGCGACCTGCAACCAAAACAAAGGTCAATAAAAAAAAAAAACCAAGTAACACCACAAAGTCCAATGCACAAGGTAGCATACACCAAGCACTAAGCCTCAGGGAGGAGCCCACGAGGGGTGGCTCAAAGTTCTCAGGGTGTCAAGAAACAACATACCCTCATGCACCCAAGTGCCAGCACCAAACTATCAAGCCAACACGCAACAACAACAAGGCTCATATAAGCTAGCATTCCAGACCGAGCGCACACAAATACACCAAGGAGAATCCACGAGCAATCCCACAGGAAGGAGCTCATCAACCTCTGCATTCAAGCGATAGCTCCTTGCATACCCACAGGACAGGGCCAAAGCCACAGGGAGGAGCCGCGGGAACCAAACATAGTTCTTACAAATGGAGAGTTGTTCAGAGTGGGTATGGGAGGTGTAGGGTTAGGTTAAGGAAAGTGGAGGGGGGGGAATGAGCGCAGAGCTCGTGGGCTTCATGCGTGCCCGCTCTTTAGTTATAAAAAAAAAAATTGTTTTTAATTATTTATTTT
>JZKD02S1823634.1:441045-458284 GCA_000966675.3 Picea glauca
ATAAAAGAAGTTCAATTGAAAAGCAAGAGCGACGAACCAGATATAATCTCTTCTGTTTATAGGAGTTGGAATGGTATATCAGGTGCACAGTACTAGAACCCTTAAGTCGCATAGAAGTTAGACAACATCTAACACAAATTCAGACCTTTTGACAAATATAAATGCAGACGTTAAGCAAAAACTAAACACCAAACTATCACAATTTTGACGAAATTATACTCTGAAATAAAACAGAAGTTAACACCAAATGTCACATTTGTTTAGACGAGATTAAACGCAGAATAAATCTGAATTTAACAAAATGAAAGTAATGTAACCGAAGGCGCAGAATCTGCAATGGTTGTCCCGCTTATGCTCCGTCCATCTCCTGCTTCCTAACCACTAAGAACTCACCAATACCTCCTAGCCAATGCTAGAGGTACTATTATTCCCCCTAGCCCCCCAGCCGCAAAAGGGCCACACACACAAACCAGGGAAAATATATCTCCCAGCTCACCTTGCAAAGTCGATCTACCACTCCCTTCGAGCTGGGCATGCCAACTCCCACAAGGTAAAATCAGTCAAGAAAAATATCGGCAGCCTAACCTTACGCCTACCAAGCGTGATCCATGCTCTTCCTCCGCCATCATTTTTATAGATTTTTCTTAGTGATTAGTTTCCCAAACCCTCTTTAGACTCTTTTTATTAAATTTAATTAGGATAAACCTCCCCTGCATACATGTCACCCGATCCCTTAGTTGCACAAAAAAATCAATTTATTATTTATTAAAAATTTTCTATTTCCCTCACTCTCCTAAAAGCATTCCTAAAAATGCTTCTCGGTGTCCCTTTATTCCCTTACAATTCTTAAATGACTGATGCCTTTCTTAGTTGAGTTCACAATTAGAAGCTTCCAAAGACTAGATTCCCTACTATGTTACACATTCTCCTTTTCCTTAAGTTTCCCCCTTTTCTTCTTAGTTCATATTTAGCAAGTTTATATATAAACAACAATTTACCCTTTTAATAATTTAATCCTTCATTAAAAGTTTACTTTAATTATTAATGTTTGAATTTTCTTTACCCCACTTCTTGTTATATGTCCATTTAGTTTTTTTTTTGTTCACATGTTTTATTTAGATCTCTAGGTTTTAAATTCACTACACTTGGCTACAGTGTTTAAGGGAAATTTTAGTCATTAAACCTTACTCATACCATCATTCAATTTAAGGCCAACCGGGTCCTAAGGAAGAATAGTTTTCTAGGTACTAGGTTTATTAACTTACGAGAGTTAAAAATCACGATGTTCCCTTCAAGACGCACTACGTGCTCCAAGGGTGCCACTCGTTTGCATTCTTGTTTTATTTGCGTGACGCGCCCTTCAAGATGCACTATGTGCTCTATAATCGAATCAATCAATCATATAGTGAACCGGATCACTTGCACACAAGTGTCCACAAGAATAAGTCACATCAGGTGTGATCAAGGGAGGGTTGCTACATATTAGTAACCACAAATGTCAAATAACTCAAATAGTATGCAACAAAATAATTCATGTTACATATCATTCAAGAAACCATAAAATTCCATTGCACATGTAGAGTGGTCCCATATACAAATGAACACCATCCATGGTCGCCAAAATTTTCCTTGTGATATTCATTCATGATATAATATTATCACCCTCAAACAATGGGAAAAAGTCCTCCTTTCATTCAATGGTCTTCCTTTTATACAACAATGAAGACCTTTCTCATTCTTTAACTACCAACAATTACATGTCTTCGACTTTTTTATTGTCTTATCATACAATTTGAATTTCCCCTACATATTCATTAATGAATATATGAACATTAGGAATAGTATTTAAGAAGAATCTTAAGTCATTGGGTTCTCTCTATAGGAAGTCTAATATAGGAAGTCTAAGAGTCACATTTATTGGAAATATCTTCGACCAAGTTTATATATATCTTCTTTGTTCCTTTAATTTTATGGGATTTTTTGTGGTCAACCTGACGAAAAGGATTCTACCAACATATCCTTCATTTTTCCAACTTTCTAATGATTCCTCTCACGCTTGATTTGGTCTTATGGAACTCGATATATGACATGTCGAACAATTCATAGTCCATCTTCCATCAAATTCATGCCTCCCTTTTCTTGGAATTTTTTGAGGATCTTTGTTGTTGATGTGACTCAAATTTCCCTTCTAACATGTTTTTCTCTCCATCATTGTTCCAATGACCCCTCTCATGCCTGATTTTTCCTCCCGAAATATGAGTTATGGCCCTTTGAATTTGATTCTTACCAACAGTCGATATGATCGTGGGATTAATCTTGACCATTGATCTTTTACTCTTAATCATTTATCCCACACGAATTGTGGGAATTGACTTTAAGTATTTTATATTTTTTTTCTCTCCCTTCGAAGTTTGTGTGTGAAGTTAGGGTATGTATGGAACCTTGGGCCTGTAATAAAATAATAATAATAATAATAATAATAATAATAATAAAATAACATAAACATGTACATGTAAATCTGATATCTCATGTCCAAAAATCCCGAAACAAATTCCCAAAAGTGTTCTTTGAAAGGGTTTCAGGACCGAATGGTAAAAACCCGAGTGAAGGACAAAAGCCCGAAAGGAAAATTATCGAATGGTGAAAACCCAAAAGGAAAATTCCTGAATTGATAAACTCCAAATGGTAAATTCCCGAATGGTAAATTCTCGATGGTAATGTGGGAAGGTTAGACACCCAAGGTGTTTGGGGACAGGGGGTTTTGGGAAAATGGAGAAAATGTGCCTCGGTGAAACCCAAAAAGGATTTCCCAAACAGTAAAAATCGAAAGGTGAAAACTCGAACTAAAGGTCAAAACCCATTGGGTGAAACAAAAATAAAATAAAATAAATAATAAAAAAACAAAAATGAATAAAATGAGAATATAGAAATAGGGATAAAATATTAAAAAAAATAAAATCCAATTCTATGACAAAATTGGAAAATCCATGAATGTAAAAAATAATAAGAAATTAAAAAAAAAAATAGAAACTTTGGGATTTTAGAAAAAATGGATATAAAGTCAATCTTCAGTGTAAAAAGTGATTTTTCATAAGTAATTACTGGAAAATAATACAATATATATATATCCATGGTTTATGTTGATAAAGTCTCAATTTAGAAAGTTCGAAATATAGTAAGTATATTGATAGTCTCGATGTGGAAAGTTCTAGATATAGTAAATTCTCAAAAATTAAAAATAAAATATACATGGGATTTGGGAAAGGGGGGGGGATTTGAAACCATGTGTGAATTTGGAAAACCATGGGTAAAATAGAAATAAAAATAATAAAAGTAAAATAAATGAAACCATACAAACTTATATATACAAAATAAATTTTGGATGTGGTTAGGGAAACATTAGGGTTAGTTCCACATGGGTCAAGATTTCATTACTAATCAAGATTATGCACCTAGGTTAGGGTTCTGCACAAATTTTAGGGTTTCGTGCCTAGAAATCAAAATATGAAACAAACAATATCATGCAAACTCCAAATATCTAGATTCCTAGATGTTTTTGATCCACATAAAGTGTATGCATTTGAACTAATCCAGATGTTTGAATGATGCATCCGATAAAACAATTCATCACGACAAGGAGGGAGTCATGTGGGATAACATAGGGTAATTGGAAACTTGGGCGATGCCTCATACACCATCTTAGATGGCATGTAACATGCCACATCAGATTCCATGCAAGTTCAAGAGAAAGTAAGACTCTAGGAAGATGATTCAGATGATATGCAAGTTTTCAAGTCATGGATTGTCATATTGAGATAAAGACCGCACTAACCAGGGTCATACAGGTGGTATGTAGCAAGTGGGTGGTAGGATGACACATCATACAACTCGTCACATGTTAGCATCGCGTAAGGTGACCCATAGGATCAAAGGGAGGTCGATGCCAGTTTGGCATGCAAAATAAGTCAATAGAACAAAGGAGACCCTCATAGGCCTTCGAGCTTCGAATTTCGTAATTTACTCAAAGCGATGTCCTATTGTCATCCCAATGGGAAAATCCAATAACTTAATCCCAAGAAGGTAATTCTAATTCCTCAATTTCCGATAGTTGAATCCTGAAATGGGTCAAGTTTCCACTAGCAATCAAGGTTCTAGTAAAACAGTGAAATACAAGAAAATTTGGATCTAGGATAATCATGAATTAAATAGGAAATGTACATGGTGATAAATTCAAATTTAGATTGGTTTTTGAGACAGGTGAGACTTAATTATGAAAGTTGCATTCAATGTGTTAGCACATAAATGAAATTTTCCAATCAAAAACAATTTTTCAAATTCCTTTTTGTGTTTTCCTTTTCAAAATAAAGTTTTTAAACTTTAGGAATACCATTTCTTAGACTAAAATATTTTCTATTACACTTGACAGGGAAGATCAAGTACCAGTCGCTAAAATTTTATTGTCATTTAGATCGAAGACTTTCACAACTTTGGAGTTCCAGAATTGTGAAATGTTTAAACAAAAAAGAAACACGAAGTTTAATTTAGGACTTCGTGATTCGGGATTTCAAGCAAAAAATATTTAAAGTATTAAAAATACCAAAGTTGCAAAGCTCCGGAGTCCTGGAATTTTGATCTTCCACAAAATATTTTAACTAATCAGATGACATGTCCTCTTCTACCTCGCACTCTTTACACATGGCACTCAATTTGGGCACTGTTGGTTATAAATATTTGCACGCTTTAAAGTGACACGTGTCACTCATATTTTCATGACACATCATCAACAGTGACATCACCTTGCCACATCACTCTGGGATATTTTCCAAATAATTCCACAAGGTCGAAGTGTCAGATTACTGAAATTATAAAGCTCCAAAGATTAATGGGCAAAACATGTTTTAGCTGGCGTAATTAACCATAAGTAAGCACTCCACAAGTTCGGCCTTTGGGACAACTCTATGCATCGCTAATGAAAACTCACGAAGTCCAAAAGTTCCGGAGTCCTGGAGTTTCGAATAACTTAAACTTAAAGTGACCATAAACTATGATTAATTAAAACGAAACAATCAATTAAAGGATGGTTAATTGCTCTGTGAATTCAAACTTTGGGAGATATCTATCATTACTCATTCAAAACTCTCGAATGTCGAAGCATTGAAATAGCTTATCCTCATTAATAGTGATCATTAAAGGTGTATTTAACATGGTTAAGGTAAAATATTTGAAAATATTACGACCGTCAGGTAATAAATTTGATAAATTTGGCATGATTACCCTGTCATTAGATTAAATGAAAATATAAATAGTGTTTTTTCTTTTATTTAATAAAATCATTTTTGAAATCCATATCATTTCTCCAATAGCATTTAGAACTTTCACATTCAGTAGTTTGGACTCATAGATTTTCAATTCTCATAGGAGGGATAACATTGATACTTGGAAATTACGGCACCACGTAAACAAGGAAAGAAGAAAGATCCATTTGTAGAGGAGTCGAACACAAATTCAAAAATTCTTCCAGATACTACCGCTCTCCTGACGGATGTCATTAAATCATGGAATCTGGTTTATGAAATCTTGGAGCATCAAAATTCCCTCTTCATGCTACACTTGGGCAAGTTGAGATTGAAAAGAATAAAGAAGATCTGACGAAAAGTAGAAAGAGGGTGCAAAATTCTATATTACAGGTCAATCATGTCGATTTTCAAATATTAAATGATCTTCTAGTGAAACCAAGTTTACAACATCAGATCGCTCAACAGGAAGTAGTAAAAATTCAAAGAAATATACCATTGGTACATAAAAAGGTTGTTTCGTTTGAATTAAATGAAAATATTGAGCCCTCCAAGCTTGTTATTACATTATTGGATCTACATGCGCAATACAAGGATCAGAAAAATCCAAGTGCTCTCACGAGAAAATAGAGGAAGAATGAATCACCAACAAGTGAAGGAAATCTCAGAAGATGTTCAAAATATTTGTAATATATTTTTTAGATTTTATTCTATTTTGAAAACTAAGAATGTGGATAGTCTAACTATTTTTTATTAACACATTTTTTGTATAAATAAGTAGATTAGAGATATAATGAAGTCTTCTTCTGGCTGAATGTAAAACATAATTTCTTAATACCAATTTCAAAGAGAAGACAGAGATTATATATTTTGATTCCTTGAGTTATGGGCTTTCTGTGTATTTCCTTTTCATAACCTCATTTTCTTCATTATATGGTTCTTAAAGATTGAAAGACTACAATTTAGAAATGCATCTACTGTGGTCCATATAATTGGAAGTATGTTTAGCTACATCTTTACTTATGTTATTATTGTGAGTAAAACACGACCTGTATCTTTCTGGATCTCCTCATTTCAATTCATCTTTTAGGATTGATTGTTCAAGTTTCTTCTATTGCAGATAAGGTAAGATTTATCAGTATTGAATACCTTAATTTATTTGACATCTTTGTTAATCATTTATACTTTTCATCTCCTCAATATTTATAAAAACACAA
This sequence comes from Picea glauca, assembly GCA_000966675.3. NCBI lineage: Eukaryota > Viridiplantae > Streptophyta > Pinopsida > Pinales > Pinaceae > Picea > Picea glauca. The sequence continues at coordinate 447,557 of JZKD02S1823634.1, forward strand.
AGAAAGAGATATTTCCTCTCTGTTTTCTTATCATTAAATTTATTTGAAGTTTCATATTAAAAGCATTATAAAAAAAAAACATTATAAAAAAAATATCTCTTAAATTTTGGCTGCACGACATTATTCTGTGATCCTAGAGTAAATCTCAGGAACAACATCTTTTTGCCACTGTTTCCAGGGAATTGAGAAACACAAATATTTTTCCCTGGGAATACGATAAAGTTTATCTTCGATTTTGACAGTGAACAAGAATTGAACACAAGTTAAGGATCGTTTTGATTTTCACATGGAAACTCCATTTTGGCAAGGCTAGCATTTAGACGAAAAAATACCATAGAAAAACTAGATGGTAGCCAAACTATGCCAATTTTAGATTTGAGAAACTAATGAAAACCAAAGGATATCTAACATAGATATCCGCATCAACAGGCAAGGTCTATCAACCAAAGGTTACTCAAGTTAATGTTAAGGTTTCAACATAAGAAATAAGTTCACTTAATTCAAAGGGAAAACATCAAAATAAAGCTCACTCTGTGGAAGCCTCAACTAGTAATCTTGAAATTAAATTAGAAATCCCAGAGGTTGAAATTCCCAAAGTAAAATTATATGATCTAAAGGGTGAAAAATTCCAGAATACACATTTTTATTTGATAGAAACTTTTATCGGTGAGGGTAAGGAAACATCTGTAGTTCCCAACATTGTTTATACATGACCTATCCTTAGTCTTCCTGAAATAAAAATTTCTATCCCTGTAAACCCTAAAGATCATCTTCTACACTCAGGTTCATCTATTATCACTTGCCCAATCTATTTGTCCAATCAATTTGAAAGACCAAGTTCGTGTTCTCATTTCCCTTCTGAGTTTGATTTTACATCCTTATCACGAGATCTGTCACCTTTTGATTATCTAGGATGTCTCCATTATTACCTTCCTGAAGCAATCAAAGATCTAGTACAACAATATTTTCAAGTTCTTGATAATTTACATTACAACCCTCGTATTTCTTCTCCAAAACTATCAATGGTTGGTTGCAGGAGGCGGTAGAAATGTAAATCTACCACCACCTCCTAAAAGGATTTTTTCCAAATTTGTTGCTAGATATTCCTCATTGGCCCTTCCTATATTTCTGCATGATTTACCTAAAAATTGTATGAAAATTTTACCAAAATTCATGGGAGAAGGGGATTTAACAACCACATAACACATAGTATTTTTTGATCAATTTGTTGATATACTTGGCATTGAGCATGAAGATTTTTACATGAGACTGTTTGTACAGACTTTTGAGGGACAAGTTAGAACTTGTTTTAGGGGAATTCCTAAAGATTCCATCGCAACATATGATGATTTAGAAACTTCTTTCTTAAGATAGTGGGGTGAGAAAAAACACCACTTATATTATCTGACAGAATTTGGTTCCTTAAGGAATAAATCATCTGAAACTGTTTCTGAATTTATCCAAAGATTTAATAAATTGTATAGCAAGATCCTAGCTGAGGTTAAACCTTCCCAGCCAGCTACTAAAGTTACCTTTGTAGGGGCATTTGATTTTGACTTCGCATTACTTTTAAGGGAAAGAAGAGATACAACACTATATGGGATGCAATATGGCGCTATTGAAATTGAATCTAATATGATGGCAACGGGAAAATTAAAAACAAAGGTTGAAATGGGAATAAGTGAACTTGTTACCGCACAGTTTGTAGAAAGGATAAAAGGCTTGAGGTTTGAAGGTCAAACTGGTGTAACAGGAACCAATCCCACCCAATGTCACCACAATGGGATGGTTCTTTCTCTTTAGGGTGGTAAGGCCCAAGGGAGACGTCCCCAATGACCTGGGGTTTTGAGAAGGCAAAGGATTATAGGATAAAGTAGTTATCCCCCCCTCACAAGTCACCACCAAGAAGATAGTCTTGGCTAACCAGCCGATAAAGTAAAACCCCCCAATGAGATATACCTTCCTGAGACAAAGAAACAATAAACTCATATGTGCAAGCTATCTCAATGGGTTAGTACTTCATATAAATCAACGATTATCTGATAAACATATAAGCAATTTGACAATAAATATTGATGAAGTCAAGCTTTATAAAATAGCAATGAAAATAATATAACTTCTTCAATAAATGTTGGAATAATGTGGCATTCAAAGCAATCAATCAACACTTCATTCAATTAATTCCTTAAATCACCATTCAATTGCTTATAAAGAAAAGCGTTTAGTTGCACAAAAGTGTTAGTATCAAGAGATGACAGTAGCACTTTGTCAATAGGGTTAATTTATAAGATAGGGTTAGTGTAGTTAGGGTTTCATTCAATGTATTTATAGTAGTTTTGATCAAGTTCACTTCAACGCATGAGGTCTTAGGATCAGTGCCTTAGGGTTAATGGAGTCAAATAATGAAGGAGACAAGAACTAAAGGAGGAAAAAGTAAAACAGCTAAGGGCTAGAGGGAGAATCTTTGAGGTGTTGCTAAGGCAAGGCCTCAAATTCAAAACCCTAGGGGAGAGAATCTCACCTTCATGTAGGAGAACTATGCCTTGGTGCTCTCTCCTCCTTTCTTAACTCAATGGAAATCACGACTAGTTGATGATGAAGCATAAAACCAAGACTAAAGGGTTTGATGAAGCAAAGTGTTGCTACAACAAGGCTCTTTCAGCAAACCCTAGAAACAATCGACCCAAAGTGTAGTAGACCTAGGCTTGAGGCGTCTCTTTCTTCTTGGATTATAGATAGTACAAATAGCAATAAATGAAGAGAAAATGATGGTGTAGCTACGGCTAGGCTCTCTCTTTGTCAATCAATGGCTGAAAATTTCCTCAATGGGGACATGAGACAAGGACCTACTTGTGTGCTTGTCACCTAGGTTTTTTGTTTGGAAAAATTATAAATATATGCAAGAAATTAAACTACAACCGTTCATTCAAAACGTTTTGCAGAAAAATACTTACATATCACCAAGAAAATGCATTTCAAACCCTAGTTGTAACACCTTCCATTAAGAGAAATGCCAAACTATGCCAAAAATATCCTCCTTCAACAAGTGTGCATCACTAAATCAACCAATAACCTAAGAGAGGGTGCAAATTTCAGACCTACTTATGGAGTGAGTGAGTTGTGATGAAAAAATGAAGGTGAAATTCCTTCATTTATACAATATCATGAACTAAATTTACATTTTAGGTCATGTAAAAGGTTAACAAGGCCAAAATACTAAAATTATATTGTTTTACATTAAAATGTCAATTTAAAACCCTAATCAATCTGAAAAGAGACATCAAGCCCCTCCAAAGGAGATGTTAGCCCCTTTTAGGGAAAATGGAGCATCCTGGAGCAAAATGTTAGCCCTCCTTGGGCTTCTCCATCATGCCACACGTGCCAATACTGCCCAGACTGCCTCCCAAGATATCCAATAGGTTGGCTGACATCATGGTCATCAATCGTGACATCCCGGGCCTTCCAAGGCCAACGTTCCACTGAAAGAGGGTCAATCCCCCTAGGTCAAGCTCTGCCAAAGTGCCTTTGGTGGTACGTCCTCTTCTCCTCTATTGCAAAGCCCTTGATCCATATCCATCCTATCTCTACCCCCTGATGGGGTCTCAACATCCACCTGATGGACTCTTCATCCCCTTGGAGGTCCGAACTAATCATCGCCCCATGTGTACCGGTCCAAAGTGGTACCTGTCTGTCAGGCATGGTCCTGCACATCAATGGCTACGCCCTCCATGGGCTCATCAGACACAACGATCATAGGAATTTCAATCACATCTCATCATCAATATTATTAAACATGTGTATAAAATCCCTAATACATCAGTTAACAACTCAAAGACGTTACACAAGCTTACAATACAAGTTTAGAGAAAATGACAAGGCGTCATATTGGGCTAGTGTCCACTGGAAAAGGAAAGTTCTCGAAAGAGACCTCATCCAAGACATGTAAGTGGATGATTTGGTCAAGGGATGTCCAAGAAAGTGGTTGCAATGTGGGTAGAGGATCCAAAAAACTTTACCTGTGGGTGCCTTTTTAGAAGGTGAGTTGTACCTATCATGGATGCATTCTTTCCAAGCCCATTCTTACCTTTTATTTTTTTTTGTTATTTTATCTTTATTTATTTTTTCCTTTTTTCTTCAAGAGACAATTAGGGGACACTACCCTACCATGATGACCAATGGTGACAATGTTACCCACAAGTACTTTCAAAAAAATGAGAAGGTTGGCTCGTGATGAGACCCCCTTTCCCTTGGCCATGCAACCAAGAGTCACTTCCCTGGCGTGGTAACCAGCTGGTGGAAAATTCATATTGCTAGGTACCCATGGACCTAATAGGCTAACTCATGATGAGGCCCCCTACCCTCTGGTTAGGTCTTGTTTTATTATTTTTCTGGGTCCCTCTTGTTTCTTGCTGAGAAGCCTTTTATTGCTTTCTCGGAGATCCTTGGGCGAAGCATATTGAGGTTTTATTTTTTAGGTTTTTATCTTTTACCATATTTCTTTTACCTCTTGGGCCTTTATCCCCTTATTCCCACGAGATAAGGTGCAATCCTGAAAATAGGTCAACCCAGTGCCCGGACAAGTGGAATGGGATAAATGAGCGGCAAGCAAGATGAAAAAGGTGGTGCTATGAACAGAGCAGATGATATCTTTTCAGAAATCCCTCCAATGGAAAACCAAAACCTACAGACACGGGCTTACTAGGGCACTCTATCAATCCCCTCAGACATGGTCAAGTGGGAAAGTGTAAGATCCAAGCATTCCTTATAAATAAAAGGAATTAGATGCATATATTCAAGGTTTTTGATGATCAAAGTGACACATACCATATTACCTCGTGGAGCAAGAACCATCTCTGACATAGGACCAAGCTGATGGTGTTGGATGTTTCTGTTGCTGACAAGATAAATATTTTGGAAGAAGGAAAAGGTGGGCCCTCCAAGGCCATGCTAATGTTAATTCTTCTCTTAGTACTCCATGTCTAGAACCTGTGGGCCTCGAGACATGATCTCCTAGTAATCCATGAAAGTGGGGGATAACATCTGGCTCCAACTCGGGGACATGTGCTCACCATAGAGCGCATGATAAACTCAACATATCTTTCATAACCTTCTGACCTAATTGATCTCAATAGAAGCATCAGTAAAAAAAATGGGGTGGTAATGCCACCCCAGCATACATAGATATATATATATATATAGAATGAAATAAAACAATCAATAAAGGTGAATGTGAAAGAAAACAAACATGCAATGCAAATGGTATAATACATGAATGAAAAATGCCTACTTACCCATGCTTACTTGTGATGTCAAGTCGCCCCATCCTAGTGGGGTTTGAGGAGGCACCCCCTGACCGGCACTATGCACCTTTGTCCTTCCAATGTAGACAGGTAATAAGATTCATTAACCGAATTTCTTCCAACTTTGAAAGCGCCAATCAAAAATTGAGTGCTTCCTTTGACATTTGTAGGCTCCTCTTTATTTTCATCCCACATCCATACTACGTCCCCCTCCTCGTACTCTGTGATTTTAAAATTTGTCATTCCTTGAACAACCCTGGTGTATTGTGCAGAGGAAGGTGGGTGGGATTCTACTATAAATACTTCCTACTGGGACGGATGGATCTGTACATCATCTTCTACCTTATTAGTATTTTCACCGTCCCAGCTTCCTTTCTTTTGAACTCATCTAGGATTTGTTGGTATTCCTCTTTCTTTAGCCATTTAATGTCATATTTTTTGGAATCACTAAGCTATTGCACATGAATTGTAGTCACAGGTACGTTCCAGAGACGACCAATAGTTCCATCTTTCAAGGGTACATTCACATAAGTAAGGTCCATCTCGAGAGTACCTCCCAGTTTTGAGGAAAACTTCCTAGACATTAACATCCCCCACACATCTAGGATGTCCACGACCACTATGTCCATGTGGATGACTTTCACAGGGTATTCCTTAAGGAAAACTTCGACATTTTCAATCACCCTGTGTGTGGGTATGGATTTAGACTCAAAACCACACACATTCATGTAAGTTTGTGTGAATTTCAAACTTAGTTGTTGCATGACCTTGAGGGACATCATGTTAGCACCGGCCCCTGTATCCAGCATGCAGTTATTCAGGATCTTGTTATTCATTATCAAGGTCATGAATAAAGGAGGATGTTCATCATATTGGACCCTAAAGTGGTTGGCTTGCAACATGATAGGAGGGTCCATGGGTCCATCTGATCCTTGAAATATATTGTCAAAACGCTCTTTGACAGATGGGACCTTAATCTCTTATTTTAGGGGAATAGTTACATGCATCTTGGATAGTGCCCCTTCGAGGTCAAAGTTCAAGTTAACCCTTTCACTCTTGGATGTCTTGGGAATAGGTACACCCAAAGGTGGGGGTTTTGTTTGGCCAATGACTGGTTGGTTCAATTCTTTCTTCTATACACCTGGAACTCTTGTTTCTTTAACTTTTCTTTTGATTCCTGGTCTTGGTTGTTTATTACCGCCATTCTGGTAGACCTGCCTACCTCTTTCATGGCCTCTTGATGCTCTTCAACAATGATATTTATTTGAGAGCCTTCTATGAAAGGGCCTATATTTTTCACTTGTTTATGGCCACCATTACTGTAAGGACATTCATGTTCCCAATGTGCTTCACTTCATTGAAAACACCAAGGGTTTTCATCCACAATATTTGTAGGTTTTAAGGCATTTGGAACTTCTATGTCCTTGAAAACATTTTCATTTCACTCAATGATACCAACTCCTCTCTGTACTGGATAGCCATATTCATCCAAATCTTCAAATACATCAGAGGTATCATCGGGATAATCACCCCAATTTGTATCTTCTTCTGTCAAGGGAAAAGTGGGGCAATCTTGAAACAAGTATGGATCCACCGAATTATAGTCACTAGGTCCAAGATCATTTGTTAATAAGGAAGAGGGTGTTTTCTCATCTTGCTCAAAATGACCGGGTTGTAATAGTTTGGGAATCCCCTTAAAATATAATTGGTCATTTGGGTCTTGCTTTGTTAGAAAAGAAATTTTCAACATTTCATGAATTCTTTTAACCCTTTGCAAGATACAGGACATACTAGTGCTTAAATTGGTTCCACTATGCACCTGGGGCTCTCCAGACCTAATTTTCGGATCCCTATTGGTTTCACTTATATCTAGATTTTCTAACATTGGTTTTTTTAAGACAAATAAGGAATCTTCAAAATTGGGTTTTTTATGAGTGACCATACCCAAACCCTTGGATGGTTCATGTTGTCTTGAGAAGTTCAAGACATCATTGATGTTTGAGAAAGTTGTGCTCCATTTCCTTTTTGGAGGCATGAGTTTTACCTCAAGTATTTTTGGGAGCTTGGGTTTAGTTTCGGTGATATCCTCATCACTAGATTCCCAAGGGATATTATTGTGTGAGAGATTAACCTGATGGATATAATCTTTGAATTCAAGATTCCTCTCAATCTAGTAAGCGAAATCGTGTGCTTGTTTTAAAGTCAAGGGTGACTGATCTTTGAGAGTAAACTACAAAACTCCTTCCAATGAGTTCAAGTAGTGTTGGAGGATAGCTTCTTCTGAGTTTCATCTAGGTCAGAAGGTTATGCCAGAGATACTGAGGTTCTCATGCACTCTACGATGAGCACATCCAAGACTCTATCCCTCCTGCAAAAAACAAAGAGAATGAGGTAAGTTATTTTCCTTTCAAATTTTTTTATGATACCTTATTCTACGACTCAAACAGTAAATAAGAAATGGAGCCTTCGGACAAAGTAAAAGGTGTAGAGGCAAGTCTTCCATTTGATGAAGACATCTGAGTACTTGAAGCTCCTGCACAGGAAGAAGTGAGCAAGGTGAGTTACTTCCTGTTCCAAATTTTTAATGATTCTCTATCTTATGATGTGGAAAGTGAAGAAGTTTTGGATTTTTTTGGCATTGATCATGATAAACTTTCCTAAGATCTTTTACAATATCAGTGGGGAATCCTTTTTCAAATAAGGCTTCCATGATATTTTGAAGGAAATCTTCATACGGTTGGAAATGTGGCTCGGTAAATTCTATAAACCTACTGATGAGGTGTATGAAAGATGATATACCCATGTTTTTGCAACAACCCTTAAACCAATCTTGTAAGTAGAAGGGCAGAGTGAGTATGAATAATTTTATAAGAGCATCCTCTCCTCCCAACTCTATATTGCTCAAATACTCCAAAACATTTACGATGTGAGGAGTTGGGAGGCCCAAAAATATTGGAGAGTTGTTTAGCCATTTGGTATCAAAGTAGTTTGGGTATCCTTGAAGACTTCTGAAATCAATACTTGGATACATTTGTTCCCAGTGTTCCATGATCCCATAACTTGGAAATATCACAAATTCGAGAGTAAGGTGGCACCCTGGAAAATATTAGTGGAGTCACTAGATAATTTTCCTGAAACTATCAAAGGATAAAGGAAAACACCCTAAGTGGAGTCACCATGTAAGATTGTAAGAATAAGACTCTCTGAGGCAAGGCTTACAGAAAAGTTTCGTCTTGAAGAGAATTGACTCAGTGTTCCCCGAAAATGGCACCAAAATGTTATCGCACAGTTTGTAGCAAGGATAAAGGGCTTGAGGTTTGAAGATCAAACTGGCATAACAGGAACCAATCCCACTAATGTCACCACAATGGGATGGTTATTATTCTTTAGGGTGTTAAGGCCTAGGGGAGATGTCCCCGGTGACCTAGGGTTTTGAGAAGGCAAAGGATTACAAAATAAAGTAGCTATTCCACCCTCACAAGTCACAACAGAGAAGATAGTCCTAGCTATCCAGCCAATAAAGTAAAACCCCCCAATGAGATATACCTTCCTGAGACAAAGAAACAACAAACTGATATGTGCAAGCTAGCTCAATGGGTTAGTACTTCATATAAATCAATGACTATCTGATAAACATATAAGCAATTTGACAATAAATATTGACGAAGTGAATGTTTATAAAATAGCAATGAAAATAATATCACTTCTTCAATAAATGGTGGAATAATGTGGCATTCAAAGCAATAAATCAACACTTCATTCAATTAATGCCTTAATTCACCATTCAATTTCTTATAAAGAAAAATGTTTAGTTGCACAAAGGTGTTAATATCAAGAGATGACGACAACACTTAGTCAATAAGGTTAATTTATAAGCTAGGGTTAGTGTAGTTAAGGTTTCATTCAATGTATTAAGAGTAGTTTTGATCAAGTTCACTTCAACACATGAGGTCTTATGATCAGTGTCTTAGGGTTAATGGAGTCAAATAATGAAGGATGCAAGAGCTAAAAAAGGAAAAGTTAAAATGGCTAAGGACTAGAGGGGTAAGCTTTGAGGTGTTGCTAACGCAAGGCCTTAAAGTCAAAACCTTAGGGGAGAGAGGCTCACCTTGGTGTAGGAGAACTAGGCCTTGGCGCTCTCTCTTCCTTCCTTAACTCAATGGAAATCATGGCTATTTTATGATGAAGCATAAAACCAATACTAGAGGGTTTGATGAAGCAAAGTGTTGCTACAACAAGGTTCTTTCAGCAAACCCTAGAAAAAATCAGCCCAAAGTGTAGTAGACCTAGGCTTGAGGCATATCTTTCTTCTTGGCTTATAAATAGTATGGCTAGCAATAAATGAAGAGAAAATGAGGGTGTAGCTACAACTAGGCTCTCTCTTTCTCAATCAATGGCTGAAAATTTCCTCAATGGAGACATGAGACAAGGACCTACTTGTGTGCTTGTCACCTAGGGTTTTTGTTCAGCAAAATTTATAAATATATGAAAGAAATGAAACTAAAACCATTCATTCAATAAGTTTTGCAGAAAAATTCTTACATATCACCAATAAAATGAATTGCAAACCCTAGTTGTAACACCTTCCATTAAGAGAAATTCCAATCTATGCCAAAAATATCCTCCTTCAACAAGTGCGCATCACTAAATCAACCAATAACCCAAGAGAGGGCGCAAATTTCAGACCTCCTTATGGAGTGAGTAATTTGTGATGAAAAAATGAAGGTGAAAATCCTTCATTTATATAGTATCATGACCTAAATTTACATTTTAGGTCATGTAAAAGGCTGACAAGGCCAAAATACTAAAATCATATTTTTTTACATTAAAATGTCAATTTAAAACCCTAATCAGGATGAAAAGAGACATCAAGCCCATCCAAAGGAGACGTAATCCCCTTTTAGGGCAAATGGAGCATCTTGGAGAAAAAAGTTAGCCCCCCTTGGGCTTCTCCATCATGAAACATGTGCCAATACTTCCCAGTCTGCCTCCCAAGACATCCAATAGGTTCGGTGACATCATGGTCATCAAGGGTGACATCCCAGGCCTTCCAAGGCCAACGTTCCACTGAAAGAGGATCAATCCCCCTAGGTCAATCTCTACCAAAGTGCCTATGGTGGAACATCCTCTTCTCCTTTGGTGCAAAGCCCCTAATCCATATTTGTCTTGTCTCTGCCCCCTGATGGGGTTTCAACATCCACCTAATGGGCTATTCAGCCCCATGGAGGTCTGAACTGATCATCTCCTGATTTGTACCAGTCCAAAGTGGTACATGTCTATCAGGCATGTGTTGGATCATGTTGTCATTGATGACAATGGTTTGATTGATTGATGTCATTGATTGATTTCAAGTGATTTATTGATGTCAAAGGATTGATTGATTGATGATTGATGTAATATAATATGTATTGTCCTTGATGAGAATGCA
>JZKD02S1823634.1:458294-473365 GCA_000966675.3 Picea glauca
TATATATTCAAACTTAAAGGAAAATAGTATTGTTACTATATTTGTATTAGCCATCAAATAATATATAGAATTTCATGTAGAGCTACTATTTCCAATTCTGCTCAATTACCACTTAAAAATAGATGGAGCGAATAACAATCGTCTTCCATAAAATTATGCATATTCCTTATGTTTATCACCACAATTCAACAGTGATCTATTAGTCTACTAATGAATGCTACGCTAGATGTACAATAATGGAACCATTATTCAAATCAATTTCAATAGCCCGTGTATTACATTTGAAAGAAATTTACAAACAACTTGTATATGAATTTGAATGTAAATTACAAAACAACCGAAGTGTCCATGAGAACCACGATTTTAATTTTAATACAGTGGAGTACCCTAGGAAAAGGACACCTTTTTCCATGGTTTTCAAAATATAAGAAGGTGTGTCTAAGCACAAATACCAGAACTCGGATACATTTTGAGTATGAAGGCTCCCTATGAATCTTCCCCCTCGAACTGTTTAAGCCTGCAGAAACAAAGGGTAGGGTTATCAAACCATACTATCCTTTAATGAAATTGAATAAAAAGAAATTGTTTAATTAACCGAGATAAAAGAGTACTTATCTTGAACTCGGAGGAGGACCAAGTCGCCACTGGGACTGGTGCGATGATCCACCCACCACCAAAGGGGGAAAGTGTATCCTTGATCCAATTGATGGGTACCCTTGCAAAACAATTTAGGGCCCCATCATTAATTGGTGAAATCTGAATGAATGTTTTCTTTAGGCATAGAAGGTAAGCTACAACTTATAATAACAAGAATTTTAAGAATGAAAGAGTATAAAATTGTAGAGGAATGAAATATTTAAACATGTTATACATCATATAGGAATAAATAAAATTATAAGTTATGAGCCTTACGGTGATAACAAATCATATTAATTATTAAGCTACATAGTGATAAGACAAAACCCATAGAGCACAGTCGTGAAAACCCCACAACAGGTAAATTGATGACGAGAATACACGCAAGTCATAATATTATAAAAATAAAATACACAGAGTACAGTTGTACACCCAACACGGGTAGAACGATAACCTAATACATGTACATAGTGTAGGACTTTGAGTTATGCAACGTTGTATAATATTTTGAAATGCAAAAGATGTAAGACGGAAATCATGCTGGTTCAAATATGTAATCCCCATGATGGGTAAGTAAAACTTTTTACATGAACAGGAAGTTAAATTTGAATTATGTACACAGTGAAATCAAATCCTTCCATAGAGGTAAACCATTTTCAATCCCAAGGGTTCAGACATGAAACTACCTTACTACTTTGTCAAAATGGAAGAAAATTATGAGTTGTTAGAGAAGGCACAAGAGAAATTCAATACCGAAGTTCAAAATTTAATTATAGGCAAGTAATTAATCAAGTAAATACGAATGTAATTGATAAAGTAGAAGTTCAATGTTTTGGAATAGTGTCATGCATACAGATCTTTACTTATAAAACCTCACAGTTGGTAAATCATGGACCAATAGATCTAAATCTCTGTCACATAATTCTATATCGATTGGGAAAGGGAGAAAATAATATGAATCCCCAAAACACCCTTGGAAGGTTTAAACCTATACGTATATTTGTCCATTCACATAGGACTATAGTTCAAAAACATGGCAATTAATATACTCAGAATATGGTTCTGATGCATTCTAGGAATGGTGTGTACACTCACTTAGAATGATATCACTCCATTATTTTCTAGAACTTACCACGATTTCACAGTAATGAAATATACTACACAGGGCGTGGATATTGGAGCTTTGCACAGAGATTAAATGAAAGATAACGAAAAATTAAATCTTAAAGATTGAAAGGGCTCCAACACTAACCGAAGTTACTCGAAACCTTTTCTGAAAACTCGAAACATGAAGTGCCTAGAAGGAAACAGTTATAGGAACAAAATGCAGTACGACTACCAAACAAGTTATCCACTTCTTGTTACAAAATAATACAGGCGACAAAGATTTTTGGGTTACCTGGTACAGAAAGAATACTGGATGGTTGTGCGCCTCCATTCTTACCCAAGCCAAGTTTTCTCCAAGTCATCGGCCACACATACAGAGAAAGGGCATTACATGGTTAACATTGTGGGATTTTTTTTCAAATACATAGAGCCAAAGGGGAAACAATACAACAGTAACCTCGAAACCTTTGCAATGCAGACTAATAGTGATAGGATTTCTTGCAGTACCCTGGCCATGTGATTAAATGAACATGGCATGCCCTCATTGGGCACGGGCTACAAGACCACTATTAGTTGAATAGCCATATGATTAATCTGATTACAGAGAGACTTGACATCACCATTAACATAGTTTACAAAACGCATTTAATGTTGGGGCTAGGTCATGAAGTTGGATGGGATTTCACTATATTAGCTTTAAGACTTACGTATGGCATAAGTGAAAAACCATGGTATTAGGGTGTAGGAACTGTCACATCTACATTGGAAGGAAAACCTTGTAACTACCTTGGTAATGTATCACTGGTGAATTTAATAACCTTTCTTAACACTAGTAAGTTTTTCTTGGTGTGGCTTATCGGGTTATATCAATACGAACTACTAGGAATAGTGAATGGTTATGAGAGTACCTATGTTACATGTCATTTGTTTACAATAAGCGTGATAGCATAGATAGGGTTTATGGCATGCATAGAATCCTTATGATCACTTATGTTGCCATTTGTTATGTACCCCATTGTGGTGAAGGATCATGTTTTAAATATGATGTTTTAAGTATAATGCTATTGTGGAATAGCCCATATGGGCCTATCATATATATATATAGATATATATATATATATATATATAGAGAGAGAGAGAGAGGAGGTGTATATAACAATTAAGGTTTTTGACCAACTATGTATATACACATAATTGTATGTTAAGAATTTTCTTATGTGTAATTTCATATAAGTGTGAATTCTTCACTTAATGATTATAAACTGAATATGTTGAGTTGTGATATGAGTTAATCCTATGGTAAACAACTTATATAGATGCACCATGATAGGAATAGTGTCATTGTGATGGAAAGTATAACATAGCCTCTAAATGCAGACAGTAAACAATACATGCATTATATTTGATAAGTAATGATAATAAAATTATGGTGATTAAGTAGCGAAGAGACAAGGAGCTTTTAATGCACCCTTTAAAAAAAAAAAAAATTGGTAAATTTGGGGTACCTTACATATGGTATCAGAGCTGAAGGTTACAACACTTGGACCTCAGGGCAAGTCCAATATAGTGTAGTACATTTTTATTTATGTTAAAAGAAAAACTAACAAAAATGCTTACTGCTACAAACAAACAAATTTTGTTATGTTGTGATAATGGCAACAGAAAATGAAGAGGATATTAGACTTGAAGAGAATTTCGATCAAGGACCTCCTAATGAACCTAGACATAACAATGAAGGAATTTCATCCAACCAGGTTCTAGAAACAATGAAGAACCTTATCGTGGAACTGTAAGTTTTCAAGGCAAATAATGAGAAACTGAAAAAAGCACATGAAGACCAGCAGGAAATAAATGAAGTGTTGTTGTGCAGCATAGTAACAAAAAAGAGTCCAAAATACAACGAAAAGGAGGAAGAAGTCAAAAAAAGAGCCTCTAAAAATTCTGGTTTTGAAATAGAAAACAATAATAGTTCTTTTGAAGGCACACAAGCAGTAGGAGACAAAACAGTCACAGGAAGGAAAAGAAAATAGGTGGATCACTTGGAAGGTGAATTCAAGAAGATTAAACCATCCACCTTCGACAGAGAATCCAGGATGGGTGAAGAGGCTGAAGCATGGTTACTGGATATAAATAAATACTTCCATATCTATAATTATTCTAGTAACATGAAGGTCTGAATGGCCATTTATAACCTGAAGGGAAAGGAAACTATCTGGTGGAAAGACCTGAGGCCAAAGGATTAAAAGAGAAATAGATAGAATGGTCAGACTTCAAGAAATACTTCAAGAAAGAATATTTATCAGAAAGATATTATGAAAGAAAAACTAAGGAATTTTATGAGCTAAGACTAAGACAAATGACCATGGATAATCTGAAAAATAAATTTCTTGAATTATTAATATTTGTAACATACATCAAGGAAGAAAAAGTAAAAATACATTGTTTCTTAAGCTGCCTGGCACAGTCATACAAGGATAGAATTGAATTCAACAATCTATTGTCCCTTGACCATGTTTTGAGGATTATTGGTCATGTTTGAACTAGCTTTGGGACATCAACAGGTTGTCGAAGGTGGAGCACAAGACGAAGTGGATATCATAGGATCTCAGCCCCTCTTTTAGGGATTTTTGGGTTTTGGGCTTATGTAACGGGTATGGGATGTCGTCCCATGGGTTTACCCATGTTTAGGCCTATTTTGTAAAGTATAAATAACTAGCTAGGCAATGTAAGAAGAAGCAGGTGTGCTAAGTGTTAAGTGTTAATCACTAAGTGCAAGTGGTGATTGTAATGGCTTTGTGCATACTGTGTGAGACTTGTAGAGCTAAGTGCAACTGATCGTAAGAGACTGTATGTAGGATTTGTGTTTTAGTCTAGATTGGGGAAGGAGGATCTAGCAAAGAGTGTGTAGATCTCCTATCCTCTGCAAAGTTGATATTGAGGCTCTGTGCATGTAAGAGGATTGAAAGAAGCTAATATATAAGACGAAGAATTGGTGGACATAGCCCCAAGGTGGGGGTGAACCACGTATATCCTGTGTTGTGAATGCTTTGTGCTTTTGATTGTTCTTTTGTTTATGTGATTTAATGCTTAGTGCAATGTTAGATGATAGATGAATCTAATATGATAGCTT
This sequence comes from Picea glauca, assembly GCA_000966675.3. NCBI lineage: Eukaryota > Viridiplantae > Streptophyta > Pinopsida > Pinales > Pinaceae > Picea > Picea glauca. The sequence goes on from JZKD02S1823634.1 coordinate 463,168, forward strand.
AGTGTTGAATGGTGTGAATGAATGCTAGATATAATCTCTATTTGTATGCTTAGTGCTTATATCTATTGAATCTGAATGAATACTGCGTCGGTATGTTGATTAGGGTTTAAATGCATTGTATAATAAACTGGTTATTGATGAAATATAATTGCTAAGTGTTCTTTTAAGGTGTTACAGTCATATATCTGTGTCCCAGCTAAGGTTGCAGACACTAGATTTCATATATCTGTGTCCCAGCTAAGAAAAGAGGTTTTATATGAGTAGATCAGATATAAATAATGAAAGATGTGTTATACCTATGCATAGAAATAATGTTTGGACTAACAAATGGATGCAGGATCCTTGAAAGAATTTTTTGCAGGTTAGCTACTATGATTCTAGTGCGCAGTACCGGAAGGGATGGGGATCATTTAAAAGAAAGAGAGGATTAAACCTTTGTTACAGTTGCAGAATACCATGATATCTTTCTAAGGAATGCTCTGGCAGAAGACCTAGTTGTCTTTGTTGTAAAGCTGTGGATCATGAAGTTCTTGATTGACCTAGAATGATTGCTAAGGTTGAAAGAATGAATATGAGCCAAGAAGACCCTGAGAAATGTCAAGACACTAAGACCCTAGCAGAACCCCAGAGAGAATCAGAGACTGTATTGCTACAAATGAAAGAACCCCTGAATGACCACCGAAATATCAACTTATTAGAGATCTTCAAAGAAAAAGAGTGCATAGAAGCAAGAATAAGAGACTTTGACATTGACTGTGTTCTAGATGAAGAATGACGGGTGAATATTATGACAGAAAGAACTTGGGAAACCTTAGGAAAGTATGTTATGATTCCTTCGTTGGGGGGAATAAGATTATTTAAAGGGAAGTTGATAACCCTATGTGGGAATCTCACCCAGATAGCTATGAGGGCTTAGGGAACTTCAACAGAGGAAGAATTTGAAGTTGTTAAATTTATTTAGAACATCGCCCCATTTGCCATGTTACTAGGAAAACCTTGGATTGAAAAGGATCAATCCAGAAGAAAAGAAAAATAAGTCTTAGAGAAGAAGAAGCAAGAATTGAAAGATTTCATGACTAGGAGGATCGCACACTTGATTGCAGAATATCAGAACAGATCGAAGCTATTTAAAACCAGAGACTTGGATGTCGACATTGGAAGAACAAAAGAAGACTCACAGAAGACTGAAGCACCTACCCCAAAAGAAGTATTGCACTTGCATCCTAGAAAAGAATCTCAACAACACGAAGTTACTATGCCAAGAGGAGATAAGAATCAGAATGGAAAGAGAAATACCAAGACGAAGCTCACTAGAAAGCAGGCTAGAAAACTAAGCAAGAAGAGATCAAAGATAGAAAAGTTACAGAAATCTCCAGAGGGAACTTCGCAAAAGGAAAATTTACAAAACTACCACTTCGTTGGGATGTTAGAACAACGTCACATAGAACTTCACCATGGGGAAGCAATATAGCCATTGGGAACAGTATAATCATTAGACCGATACCCCGAATGGGTAGAAAGGAATTTATGATCAGAAAGCTCACCATTAGATCATTGGGACCGCGTCGTAATGGACAAAATTGAATTAATGAACTCTTCTCACCCGTTGGAAAGATTCGTTGCCTAGTTATCTACTTATTCTATCGAACCTTGCACCGAGAACACTTTTTCCAACTGTGATTATTCGAGCTCACAGATTAGTTGATTTCGCACAGTGATCATCATGCTATCGCTATCCATCCCTTTTCATTGAGTAGTTATTCTTCAAACCTGAGATATTCAACCACAAGCGTGTATGTCCGAAGAACTTAGCACAGTCGAAGAGTCTGTGAAGGAGGTATTCATCGACCTCATGACTGAAAGAGTAATTTCTGAGTGTATACAAGCATCATCGATGAGAGGAGTGCAAGCCTCTCTGTCGACTACTCGCGGATCTGGACCATATCGACCAACAACAAAAATGAGAACCAAGCATAGAGATGACCTAGCAAATTTGAATCTAATACTGACCATATTACCCAACTACATCCCGCCTCTAGCCGTCATGGCGAGTCGTGATGGTGTACCGAGAGATTTTGAGTACACCATGGTTACTGCATACCTCCCTAAGGGGATATGCACAGTTCGAGTGTAGCAGGACAAGATCGCAGTGTTCAAGTCAAGTGACGTCAACTTAGGGGACCGCAAGAACAATAGTACGCTCGCCCCATATAAATACATGACTAGGATGAAGGGGAAGAACTCGAAAATAATCCCCCAACCATGGATTATGAACCTCGCGTAGTCCACCCTGTTGAATGTAATGAAAATCCCACACTTTGGAAGGTAGTAGAAAGTTAACACCTATGTCAAGCTCCTACTTTCATGTTACCATGGCGGATACTTATGGATAGACCGTCGTATCACAGTCGATCCGATGTTGATCCATAGGATCACTGGATCGAGTATGCAAGGACCGGACCCATAGGATTTCTATCCAGGGAAAGCCATAGATCGTGCGTTACACACAATATCAAGGATACATAAGGTGATGTTGATAAGGGGATGTGAGGCTACACGGTAGCCTCCATCCAGAATGGTGCAGTGCGCCTAGCATGTCATTCAATTGAAGTAAATTTTGTAAGGAAGAATAGACCCACACAGGTCACAGGATTTGTCATTGACCTTGCGGGGAAATGCATGGAAGGCGTACAGATGGACTGGGAAAAGTACCTAGTTAATCAACATGAATTAGACTATCGCGAAGCATAGGATCAGGGCTATGAGTTCCACTTTAGCTGGCTCTTGATCCTCATCACTTTTGTTTCTTGGGAGATGCCAGAAGGTGATACCTTCCAGGACATTGATCCATTCATGTCGCTTGATACAAATCTCACCATGCTCTGGTACTCAAGCAATATGGGAAAACCATGGAAATCAAACATTGTCTTTCACACATACTACCTCCAGATGAAGAGGGCTATCGAAGAACCTCACATGACGTCGAACACCCTACAACACTTTCAACCCCTCATGAAGTTTCACACAGATCGACACTTCATCTTATTACTGCATAAGCAGACCAACATAAGGAGGAGCTTTAGTCGTACTACAAGCTCACAGAAGAGTACCTCGAGGAGATAACTAAGGAATGGTCAGTTGACTTCCTTATCCCCGCTAACCCTGCAGAGATGTATGATCCTGAACTTGACATCCCAAAGGCTGCTAACATAGAACATGACACACCTAAAACTAGCAAAAGGAAGAAGATCGAAGAAGTCCAAGACTTAAGAAGCACCTCAGAAAGGACTACTTTAGTATCACCTGGTCGAGGGGGTGATGACGAGGTAGAAGAGATCAATGGCAAAGAAGATGAGAAAAAGCAAGGTGAAGTAACACCTCCTAGAGATGAGGTCGATCCCTTGAATAAGAGGAAGGTTTCTCCCCTGAAACCCTCTTCTCAGAAGAAATCCAGAGCCACCATGACTAAGATGAAGATTGTGCTCACTGTCGATGACTTTGACTTCATCATCGCATTTGTAAAAAAATCCTCATAGGAAATCTTCCAGAAACAAGAAGCCAAGCAGGAGGAGATGTACAACAGAATTGAGGTCGAACTCCGAGGGGTACAATAGGCCCTTCAGTCCAGTTGTGCAGTGTCCACTGTGCCCCTGCCAGAGTTGGGAGATGAGCTATCCCAACTCCACTCACTAGCTGATGCGCCCAAATCTCTCCTTCATCGTGCACAAAAAGAAACTGAGCAAGCCACCCAGGCCTTGAAGCAAGTGCAATAAGTACTCTTAGAACAATGTCGACTTGCAGAGCAGAAGAAGGTTGTTCTCCAGATGAAGTTTGAAAAGGAGAAAGCACGGATTCAACAAGAAAATGAACAGTTGCTCGTAGAGAAACTCAGAGTGAAAGAGGCAGTCAACAGAACACTCTTCTTTGTGACAGGCTTAGATCCAAAGGTAGAATAATGAGTCAAGCATCAAGTAGAGAAGCTCATGGAAGCTATCTAGTGGCTATAGCAAAGAATAGAAGACTTGGAGCTCCACGCAGTGCCCGACATCCTGCAGGATGTAAGAGATCAAAGAGATGCAACAACTCAAAGAAAAGTTGAGAGAATAAAGGCCCTTGCCATGGAATTCAAGAAACTAAGTGATCACAATGCCCAGACGTATGAGAAAATAGTACATGCGTAATTGAATCCCCAATCAGCCATTGAGAGGATGAAGCGATCTGAAGAAAAGAATAGTGATCAATAGCAAGTCCATAGCATTCATAGAAAAATCATGGAAGTGACTCAGAGGCTCCAAACTATACATGATGAGGCTTTCTAGCTATTCACGAAGATCGAAGGCCAAGGATCATAACTGGAGCAAGTTGTCACTACAGCCGAACAATCCTTAGAGGGAACTGTAAACAAAGCTATCATCCAAGAGTTTGTTGAGCAGGAGGCCATGGCACAACAACAGGTTGAAGCAACTCGAGCCAAGATTGAGGATTTTGAAGCAGAATTACCCAAAGAAGAGAGACTCGAGATGAGTCACAGGTGAGTGTTGGGGGTCTGTTGGCCCCTGACCAAGTTTTGAGGATTCTTGGTCATGCTTGACCTAGTTTTCGGGCATCACTAGGTTGTCGAATGAAGAGCACAATATGAAGTGGATATCGCAGGATATCAGCCCCTCTTTTAGGTATTTTTGGGTTTTGGGCTTATGTAATGGGTATGGGATGTCGGCCCATGGGTTTACCCATGTTTAGGCCTATTTTGTAAAGTATAAATAACTAGCTAGGCAATGTAAGAAGAAGTTGGTGTCCTAAGTGATAAGTGTTAATGGCTAAGTGAAAGTAGTGACTGTAATGGATGTGTGCATACTGTGTGAGACTTGCAGAGCTAAGTGCAAATGACCGTAAGAGACTGTATGTAGGATTTGTGCTATAGTTTATCTTGGGGAAGGAGGATCTAGCGAAGAGTGCACAGATCTCCTGTCCTCTGCGAATTTGACCTTGAGTCTTTGTCCATGTAAGAGTATTGAAAGAAGTTGATAAAGAAGATGAAGAGTTGGTGGACATAGCCCCAAGGTAGGGGTGAACCACGTATATCCTATGTTGTGAATGCTTTGTGCTTTTGGTTTTTCTTTTGTTTATGTGATTCAATGCTTAGTGTGATGTTAGATGATAGATGAATCTGATATGATAGATTAGTGTTGAATGATGTGAATGAATTCTAGATATAATATCTATTTGTATGATTAGTGCTTGGATCTATTGAATCTGTATGAATAATGCATTGGTATGTTGATTAGGGTTTAACTGTGATGTAGAATACACTAGGTATTCATGAAATATAACTGGTAAGTGTTCTTTTAACGTGTTGCATTCATAGATCTGTGTCCTAGCTAAGGTTGCAAACACTAGAGTCCTGCAACCACCCCTGCCTCTACCTCGGGTGAGACTTCATCTTCTTTGCAGTGTTGCCGAAAGGGCCAGTAGTTAGGGTTTTGTTGTTGCGTTGTTGTAACGTTGAACTCTGGGTATTCCCCTATGCCAACAAAACCCCAAAACTTTAAGTGAAGTTTTTAGAAAGGCCCTGATGTGCTATGATCAATACAAACAACAGTCTGAATTTCCCAAAGCATGGAAGGATAAGAAACAAGAGAGAATGGATTAGTGGAAGAAAGGTTTCCAACCAACCCCTTTCTGAAATATGGAAAAGAACTTCCAAAAGAAATATTTTCATTCTAACCACCAGAATGCCCAAGGGGGAGGTAGAACAATTAACCTGGCAGTCAAGAAAGTTGGGGACAGCCCGAGGGAACCATTAAAGTGTTGGGAGTGTGGAGAACCTCACTTAAGGAGGAACTATCCACGCTTAACTTCTGCAACAAGGATCACATTCCATAACCTACAAGAAGCCTCTATAGTAGGAGATGTGGGTAGAAGCATGCACAAAATTAATGCAGTTGTAGATGGATGACAAGATCATCATCAATTCACTATAGTGGAGGTTGAAGGGAAAGTTAATAATAATCGTATTTCTATTATAATTGACCCTGGAGCTAGTCTGATTTATGTTACGCCTAGTCTCGTTGATTCAAACAAGCTTAAGAAAGTAAAGAATGCTAAGTCCTGGTTAGTACAGTTAGCAACAGGGACTAAGAGAAAAGTAACAAACTTCATTTTTGAATGTGAACTCAGTTTAGATGGCCAAATTACGAAGTTAAATCTAAATATTTTACCTTTAGGATCTTACGATATAATCATTGGAATGGACTGGTTAGAGAAACATAAAGTAATTTTGAACTGTTACGACAAGTCACTTACTTACAGAGACTAAAACAACACATTTAGGACAATATAAGGCATTAGAAAACCAGTCTCAGTTAGGAAGATTTCAGCCATGCAGTTTAAGAAATGCATGAATAAAGGTTGTCAAATTTATGCTATTCAAGTGACTAATCTATTCTAAAAGGAAGATAAACCCATTCTGTAATATGTTATAGTCTTGGATGGGGTTTAGAGATGTATTTGTGGATGAAATAACATAACTTCCTCCAAGAAGAGAGATAGATTTCTCTATCGATCTACTTACCCTGATATCTAAGGCACCCTATAAGATGAGCTTACCCAAATTAACAAAACTGAAGATTCATCTACAAGAACTGTTGGATAAGGGATACATCAGACCAAGTGTCTTGCCTTGGGGAGCACCATTCCTTTTGTTAAAAAGAAGGATGGAACTTTAAGATTATGTATTGATTATCGACAATTAAACAAGATGACGATTAAGAATAAGTATCCTCTACCCAGAATTAACATCCTGTTTGACTAAGTGGGGGGAGAAAAGATTTTCTCTAAGTTATATTTAAGGTCTGGTTATCACCAATCTAGAATAAAGGATGAAGATATAAATAAAACATCTTTTAGAACGAGATACAAACATTATGAGTTTGTTGTTATTATGTTTTGTCTTACTAATGTATGAGAAACATTTATGTGTTTGATGAATAGTATATTCAGTCAATATTTGGATAAATTTGTTTTGGTATTTATTGATGACATTTTAGTTTATTCGAAAACGGAAGAAGAACATGAAGAAAATATGAAAATAGTTTTGCAGACCTTAAGGAAACACAACTTGTATGCAACTTTTTACAAATGTGACTTCTACCAAAGGAGAATACAGTACCTAGGACATGTGATATCCGAAGAAGGTAATGTGGTTGACCCAGAGAAGGTAAGATCCATCATGGAATGGCCTATCCCTAAGGATGTGGATGACATCAGGTCAATTATGAGAATTACTAGTTACTACCACAGATTTATAGGAGGGTTCTCTAAGATTGCATATCCCATCATGTCTCTACAAAAAAAGGGAAAAAGGTTTACTTGGTCACAAAAATGTCAGGACAACTTTAATAAGCTCAAAGAACTGTTAACTACAACATCTATTTTAAGGGTAGCAGACCCAGATAAAGATTTTACAATTTGCATGGATGTAAGTAAAGAAGGCTTGGGAGGTGTCCTAATGCAAGAGGGAAATGTCATATGTTATGAATCACGTAAATTAAGAGAACATGAACAGAGTTACATCACACATGACTTGGAATCAGCAGCTGTAATTCATGCGCTAAAAATGTGGTGACACTATTAAATGGGAAGGAAATTTTTGTTGCTAACCGTTAACAATGGTATAGAATTCTTATTCAATCAACTAGATCTTAACGCAAGGAAAGCAAGGTGGTTCGCCTTCTTGAGTGAATTCGATATCGAAGTAAAACACATCAAGGGAAAAGAAAACAAAGTGGCATGTTCCCTAAGTAGAAGGACTAATGGAATTTTTGAGATAAGTATTAGCAAAGACGAAAGAGACATTGAACAAAGAATAAAATATGCAAGTTATAATGACGAAAAATACATCAAAACATTAGCAGATTTACAAGGAAATGCATAAAAATTGGACAAAAAAGATCTAAGTTTGGATAAAAATGTATTAATAAAGTTCAAAAATAGGTTGTACATACCAAATTCAGTTGACTTAAAGATAACAATTCTGGAAGAATTGCACAAAAATCCATATTCTGGTCATTCGGGATACTAGAAAATGGTAACAACCTTAAGAAAATTGTTTTATTGGCCTAACATGAAAGTTGAGATAGCAGAATACTTATCTAAATTCCTATATTGTCAACAGGTGAAGGTTGAACATCAGCATCCCGCTGGCCTGCTACATGCTCTGCCTATACCGGAATGTAAGTGGGAGGTTATCTCACTGGACTTCATCACAGGTTTGCCTAAAACTCAAAAATAGAATGATGTGATTATGGTAGTGATTGATAAACTTAGAAGGTCTGCACATTTTATACCTGTGAAATCTACTTATAAATCAATTAACATCGTTGAAATATTTATGAAGGAAATATTTAAATTGCATGGAATTCCTAAAATGGTGGTTTCAGATAGAAATGTCAAGTTTACGTCAACATTTTGGAAAGAATTGTTTGCGGGGTTGGATACTAACCTGAATTTCAGCACAAGCTACCATCCACAAACAGATGGGAAAACAGAATGAACAAATCAGATTGTGGAAGACATGTTACAAATGTACGTAAGAATGAAACCAACTAAGTGGAAGGAATACCTACACTTAGTAGAATTTGCATACAATAATGGTTATCAGACATCAACTAAGATGAGTCCCTTCGAAGCATTGTATGACAAAAAATGTAAAACTCCGATTAGTTGGGATAACCCAGTTGACGGAATTATGATGGGACCAAAAATTCTTCAAGAAATGGAGAAAATGCTAAGAAAGGTACATTAGAATTTAAAAGAGGCACAAGAGAGACAAAAAAGTTACACAGATTTAAAGAGGAGACACCAGGAATTTTAAGTTGGGGACCATGTATACTTAAAGGTCAAAGAAAGTAGAAGCTCTCTAAAGCTAGGAAACTGTTCAAATTTGGTGCCCAGGTTTTGTAGCCCCTTCGATATTTTAGCTCGAATTAGATCCATGGCCTATCAACTTACACTTCCTGCAAATTTAAAAGTTCATAATATTTTTCATGTTTCTTTGTTGAAAAAGTATATTCATGATCCTATTCACATCATATATTGGAACATGGTGCAGGTGGAACCAGAAGGTGAGTTCCAAGTGGAACCTCTATGCATTATGGACAGGAAAGAAACAGTACTATGGAACAGACCCATCGCCCAGGTAAAAGTGCAATGGAAGCACTTTAGTCCTGAGGAGGCCACTTGGGAATTGGAGGAAGATTTGAAAAAATATTATCCAACCCTATTCCAAGAGAGGAATGAACATTGAGGACGCTGTTGTACTTAAAGAGGAGAGGATGTAATATCCCCAAAAATAGTTAATTATTAAAGTCTAAATGTACTTGGGAATAAATTTATGTTTTTGGCAAATTCGAATTTGGAAATTATTTTCCATTTATCGCAAATCCGAATTTGGAATTTGATTATTGTAATTAATTATTTATCATTGTTGGGAAAGGATATGATTTGACCAACTAACGTTTTTAGTGTGACACATGTAAAGGACACATCTTTTTATATATTAAATGTTAGAAGACAAATGGAACAACCATGTTGAAAACAAATGACCACGACTCCATGAGTGGAAAATAGATTTGAGTTGCCTCAAGGATGATGTTTACAAGTGAGAAATGAGGGATTTGACCACTAGAAGCCCCTGAAAATCAGGGATTTGTAAACATGCAAAACTTTCCGAGGGAAGGAAAGACCTAGGCACAAGATGCACATAAATACAACATATGAAGGAGGTAGGACGTTGCTTAGGATGTTGGAGAAAGGATATTACTTGTTGTTATGAACATTGTTTAGTGTGAGGTAAGGGAATTTATGATCTGTAGGATAGAACTGTAGCAAAGGAGGATCATTTCAATTCTCCCTTACGGACTCATGGTCAGGATAGGGGTTGAATGGAGCAAGTAACTTGGTTTTTTTGTTCTACGGTTGGGTGGTTGTTCCATTTGTGTCCCGGCACCAGTTTTAGATAAGCAAATTACTTGTATTCTGGTTAATATTCTATTGATTTCGATTATTATAAATGTGATGAGATTTTGTGATGTTAGTGCATATATAATTGATGGACTGATTGTATAGTATTATGTTGATTATCAATTTCAAGGCTAGGAATGAGATGGTTTGGGTGATATTTGTTTCAGCATATTACATG
>JZKD02S1823634.1:477280-488563 GCA_000966675.3 Picea glauca
TAAGTGTGAAGTCTTCACTTAATTATTATAAATTGAATATGTTGAGTTGTGATATGAGTTAATCCTATGGTAAACAACTTATATAGATGCGCCATGATAGGAATAGTTCCATTGTAATGGAAAGTATAACATAGTCTCTAAATGCATACAGTAAACAATACATGCATTATATTTGATAAGTAATGATAATAAAGTTATGGTGAATAATTAGCGAAGAGAGAATGAATTTTTAATGCACCCTATAAAAAAAAATTAATTTGGTAAATTTGGGGTACATTACAGTGTACCTCAACCTGTACCATCAACGAGTATATCCACCATGCACCAAATATGTACCAATCATGCATCAAATACACATAAACTATCACTCATCATGATGTACCAACATCATCAACTATACACCTCATGTATGTGTCAACTAATCAACTACTTGTCTCAACCATGTACCCAACATGTACCTCAACCAAAAACCATCCTCAATTTCATCATCCAAATCTGATCTGATAATATATATACCTCATACACTATACCACAAGTCTGTACCTCAAACCATGTGTTAGAACCTCACTATTATACAACCTCTATCTATACCAATAACTTCAGCAACATACCTCAACCAAAATCCCTCAAACATGAACCAATATTAAACTTCAGTAGATCTACCTTAGATCAACTCTACAACAAGCCATAAACTCCCAAGAGGGCATCCAACATATTTACAAGGCAAACCCTCAACTTGATTCATAAATTCAACACTACACATATGAGAAACATACCTTTTTTTCTTCTTGTAGCATTTTATTGCCGTGGTTTTACTGTCGCGAATCCACTATCGTGATTTTTCTACCGCTCTTTTTTTGTTGCGGTTTTTCTACCACACTTTTACTGCTGCGATTTTTTTGCCGCACTTTTTCTTCCATAGTTTTCCTATCTCACCTTTTCTGCCGCACTTTTCCTGCCACACTTTTTCTGTCACAGTTTTCCTACCACACTTTTTCTGCTGCAATTTTTCTACCGCTCTTTTTCTGCCACGATTTTTCTACTGCGATTTTTCCGTTGCACTTTTTCTGCCACGATGTTTTTGTCGCACGTTTTTTTTATCAATAATACCTTCCCAAATAGCCTTTCACAAAAATAGATATTCAATGATATTCAAGTGTTCTTAAATGAGAGAGCCTTGCCTCTTATTTATTCTTTCACGTAGCATCCTCAAGGGGTTACCTTTTAACCATTTTAACCCACTTTCCTTATTTTAGGGTTAACCTACTTATAACCAGTTGTCCACTTAACTTAACCACTTTCCATTATTAGTAAGTTCTCCATTAACTTTATTATTTAAATAATTTCTTTTGAATCCTCTTTGAATTATAATACACTCATCACTTCACTTTATTATTTAAATATTTTTTTCTTTGCAAACACTTTGACTACTTTGACCTTTTGGGGCTTATAGATGACTCATGAGGTTTCTCCAACTTCACATTGACATAACTCTCTAACCGCGAGGATTTATGTGATGCTCCACATACCATCAAAAATGGAATGACATGTACTATCTATCTGGAATAGTTTTACCTACAAATATATCAAAAATCATACCATTATCCATCAAACAAACTTGGATCCATTACCTAAACCTTTGTGCTACCAGAATTCGCTACTGGACTTTCTTCAAGGGTTGACATCAATGACAACAAACTCAATTAATCAGCAATATACCCCTATGGCATTGATGGAAACACTCTGATGCAATACTAAAGTCATATCACTCATGCTCTTCATGTGACCATTGCTCCCCCTGGAACCATGCCTATATGCTTTGCATCTGATAAATATCTCCCCCTTTGTCATCAATGGAGAAGGTATCTTTCCATCCAGGGTTTCTCCCCCTAACTGAATTTTCCTTGGGGATACTCCCCTTGATTAAACTCTTCCTGAAACTGATCTCTCGACCGGAATTGTCATCTTTATGGTGCTTCCTCGTGTAAATCTAAGACATATAAGATAAGCATTCAATAGCATTCATTTTGGAGTAGAAATTACTCCGAGTCTCTGGAGAATATACTCAAAGGATTCCCTTGGAAGAGGTTTTGTAAGTATGTCTACCACTTGTTCTTTTGTGCCCACATATGACTATGATGTTCTTCTCTCCAACATGTTCCCGTAGAAAGTGATACTTTATTGGAATGTTCTTCATCTTGGAGTGCATCACCGGGTTCTTTGAGATACTAATGGCACTTGTATTATCACAATAGATTGGAATGGGCTCATCATACTCAACCTATATATCTGTCAAAGTTTTTTTCATCCATAGAACCAGAGTTCAACATATTGTTACTGCAATATACTCTGCTTTGGTTGTAGATAAAGATATTGATGATTGTTTCTTTCTTGAATCTTAGCCAAGATACTAAACACTCACCCATTAGTGCTTCGTCGGTCATCATTGCAACCTGCTCAATCTGCATCTGTGTAGGCAATAAGTGATATATCCTTTCATTTTGGATACCATAATCCAAACTCTTTTGTTCCTTTGAGATATCTGAAAATCCTCTTCACTGCTAATACATGTGATTCCTTTGGTGTTGCTTGAAATTGTGCCACCTATCCAACTGCCTACATTACATCTGGTATGGATGTTGTCACATAAAGTAAGCTACCAATCATCGATTTGTATTGCCTCTAGTCTGTAGACTTTGAATCATCATATTTTGTCAACTTGCAACTGGTTTTCATAGGAGTGGTAACTAGTTTGCAATATTCCATTATGAACCTCTTTAGCCTTTCTTTGATATACTTATTTTGAGAAATAAAAATTCCTTGGTTGCTTTGACGTATCTGAAGACCCTGAAAGAAGGATAGTTCTCCAAGTAATGACATTTCAAATTCATTTTTCATATCCTTCTCAAATTTTTGGCTTAACCTGTCATCATTGCTTCCAAAAATAATATTATCAACATAAAATTCGATTAATAAAATATTATCTTGAGTTACCTTGAAGTAGAGGTTGTTGTCTACACTTCATTTTCTGAACCCTGCATGCTATAGATATTTATCCAATCTAGAGTACCATACTCTAGGAGCCTATTTTAGACCATACAAGGCCTTCTTCAATTTTCACATGTAATCTACGTTCTCGGACAACTAAAATCCTTATGGTTGTTCGATGTATAATTCTTCTTCATCTTTTGCTTCTTCTTCGTAAATTTATTCCATTGATTCATTTTCTTCTTCCTTTAATTCTTGTCCATCTGTTTCATCAATTGTTACATTGATGTTTTCCACAACTTTTTTCAACCTCATATTGTAACACTTGTATGATTTCCTTGTACTTTAGTAACCAACTAGTACTCCTTTGTCCACACGAGAGTCAAACTTCCATATTCTTCCATATTCTCTTTTGATTTAGCATTTGCTTCTAGATACTCTGAAGTGTTTCACATTTGTTGGTATTCCTTTCCATAGCTCGTGGGAAGTTTTGTCATTGTTGTTTCTGAGCATTACTCTATTTTTAATGTGAATTGTTGTATGCACTGCACGTGTCCAAAAAATATCTGTCAATTTTGAATCCATTAGCATTGTTCTAGCCATTTCCTGTGTAATTATCATCCATTATGATAATGTTCATTTGTCTTTGAACCACTCTTTGAACCAATCTATGAATCCATGCTCTCATCCACTGTCATATATTTTTCCAAACCTTCTAAATGTTCTTATGAATCCGTATTTTTCCATACTGTCGAAGACTCTACTGCACACTATCCATAATGTTGACCCATTTATCACTGTACTATCATGAAGTATTCACTACTACAATTGATTGTACTTATGATAACTGACTACTCTGGATCTGTCTATTCAAACTCTACAAGTTTCTCGAAGAATGGTTCTTTGTTCTATCACAACTATTGCATACACTCCCCCTGTCTAATATTCATGTTACCTGGGAGTATCTAAGACAGATGGGTCAGAACAATTCCTGCTTTGATGTGTATTCATCATCATCTTCATTGGTAGATTCATCATCTCTCTGAGCTCTAACTTATTTCTTTCTGTCTGTGGATTCATCTTTCACTACAATTCCTGAAAGTACAATCTCTTGAACATGTTCCTTATTTGTCTGTCCTTCTTTTCTTTCAGTTGTTTTACAAACCTTTTTGTTTCTAACATCTTTCTTTTTCTCTATAGAATTTTCTTCATCTCGTTTTATTTCCAATCTTTTGATCTCTAGGACCTGTTCTTCGTGTTTTCTTATCCATACTTTCTTACATCTTATATTGGTGTTCTCTTTCATGGAAGTATCGATCATGCTTCTACAATCACTATCTATGTGTCCATATTTATGACATTTGTAACATTCAATGTTACATGGGGTCACATAGGCATTTATTTCTTGAACATTTAATTTATAATACCTGTAATCTACAACCTTATGTCCAAAGTTAGTACAATAAAAACAATGACCATAAAATAAATTTGCATACTTGGGAGTGAATGATCTTCTTTGTGGTGTAGTCCCTCTGAATGTTTTCCTTGATTGATCATGATAATCATTGAAGCTTCTTTGTGGCTTGAACATGGATGGTCTTCTTGAAGATGTATCTTCAATAGTTTTCTTAGATTCTGGTTGACCATGATTCCTTCGTTTGAGTACTTCTTCATAACTCTTTCTGTTTTCTTCATTCTTCTTTTATAGCAACCTAGAGTACTTCTCTTCATTCTCTATAACTGATGTGGATGTTTCTATCTCTTCAATGTTCTTGTTGAGCTTGATGATTTTAATTCTCAATGTGACAAATTCTTCTTCAAGCTTCTCAACCTTTTCTTATTTATTAATTATCTGAGACTTCGTGACTTCTTTTGTTCTTTTCGCTTCTTCAAGATGAATTTTTAGTGTGATTATTTATTCTTCAAGTCCTTTCTCTTCTTGACCAAAATCTACCTCAATATAGTTTAGATTGTTAGTTCTAGCCTTAATATGATCTATCAATATCTTCTCTCTCATTTATGCTTCTTCCTTATGTGCTTCTATGTTGGATTCCAAATACTTATTTTGATATTCAATATTTTCTTTGATCTTTTTGGCTTCTTCTAGTTGATTTCTTAAGTTCTCGATGACCTATTGGGATTTTTAAAAAATGTGAACACTTTCCTTTTGTTTCATCAATTCTTTCTTGAGTGACTTTTTTTCTTTTCTTAGTTCATCTAAAGCACTAATCAATTCTACTTCATAGTTGTCTTCCTGTTCAATTAGTTTTTCTGTCTCATTTCCTTTATGGAATTCTATTTCAAGATGTTTGTGTTTTTCAAAATTAAATAAAAACAACATACCTCTCGTGATTATGCACTCTTCATCTTCTAAATTTGTTTGGCATGGTGAACACAATTCTTCTTGATCTGTATCTTCATCTTCTTTGGCATTTTCTGAATTTGTGATGGGTGAAGAATATATGTCATGTAACTTATCCCAAATTTTGTTGGTTGATGAACATTTACCAACCTTTTCTCTTAGGTGATTAGGTAATCCTTGCCAGATGAAATCTATTGATATTTTTTTATTCTTATTCAATTCCTTCTTGGCTACAGTCTTTGCCATTTTTGAAATATCATATCCTATAAAAATTGATAGCCAAATATAATGTCTTTGTTGATACTGAGAGGGGGGTGAATCAATATCAAGTAAAATTTAAAAACTTTTCCAACTTATACTTCAACCATATTATATATTCAATTATATCCAACGAGAAATGAACAATAGTAGAAGATTTACACCAATACGCCATAATACATCAGTCACAATATATGAGAAATAACCAATAGTTATTGTTCAAGGGAAGTAATGACCTCCAAAGGTAGCTACAACTTTCAAATATAAAGGGAGGGATAAACCTCCAAAAGGAAGATGCAATCCTCCAATATCAAGAGAGGGTTGACCTCTCCATCCTTCCCCTTGTTGAAATTACTAAGACAACTGAGAGGGCGGGGGTGAATCAATTGTTATTGTGCTTAAACAATTTTAAGTCTATTAAAACATTCTTAATCTTTCTTCAAGTGATCATCAATATTATACAACATATGCAAGAAAAAACTGTAGCTGCTAGGTCTGCAACTAGGGTTTAGTGCCTCCCCGTGGCCTTGGTCTGCGAAGCCATACTCTCTGCCCCGTTGGGGCTCATGAATCGTAAGGAGGGGGAGCCGTCGAGTGCCTCCCACAGAAGAATCATGGCAAATGGAAGCCCCACAGAGGGCCCCAAGCGGCCGACCTTTGAGCCGCCTCCAAACCTGCGCACGGAGCTCATGGAGGATGGAACCTTCAAAGACCGAGCAATGGACATAGATCAAGGAAAGGAGCCAATCCAAACCAGTGCGTCAATGCCATGGGTACCGGGTAAGTGCATTCCACAAGCTCCGCAGGCACCAAAATATATCGTTAGCTCACCACGAATAGAAGAGCAGAAGCAGTACATGAGGGATTACACTTTGGTGGGCAAATTCTTAGAGCTCTGGCCCTCGGAGTGAGATTTAATCAAATGAATATAGTACTGGAGGAAACTGAAAGCGCATTATGAACTGCAACTGGGTTCCAAGGGTTTCTTCACCATTATCTTCTACAACTTGGAGGACCGCAACCGTATCTTCGACAGGGGGCCGTATTTCTATAACTCGACAGGACTCTTCTTAAGATTCTGGACCGAGAAATTTAGCCCTGAGAAGGAAGACTTTACCCACGCACCAGTTTGGCTCAGATTATACTCCCTACCCCAGGAGTTCTGGTTAGAAGAATTTTTGGCCAACATTGGGAACACCATCAGTATTTATGTCAAATCCTCAGAGGCCACTAAGCAACGACGCTATACCTCCTATGCGAGAATCTGTGTGTATCTAAACATTGCCAAACCGCTCCCGGGGTCCATCATGCTGGAGTATCATGATGAGGACTGGTCTCGAGCCATCAACTATGAGCATATCCCATTTCACTGCAGGAAATGCCACGAGCATGGGCACCTATTCAAAGAATTCCCACTCAACCTTGCGTCAAAAGAAGGGAACCCAGAAGTCGGCAAGTACAAGGACGGATTCATGCAACCAGTGGGGAAAAGGCGTCAAGGAGGAAGGAAACCAATGGCTCACGTAAGCAAAGACCCTTCAACTAGTAATAAATTTTCCATCTTGCAGAACCATACAAAAAACACCATAAATCAGGTAAACCCCATTGAGCCCGCACCAGGCATTGCATCCCAATCCACCAGTCAAGGAACAGAACAAAAAAACTAGGGCCAGGAGCCAGATCAAGCCCACCATGACACAACTCTAGATGCACCAGAGACAGAAGAAGGGGAGGTAGATATGGATCTAGAAGAACAAGATTTGGCTGGAGTGGATCTGGAGCACCTCGAACATGCCTATCGACATCAAAAGCTTTATAAAATACCCAAAGATGAACTCCGGAAGGTCCACAAAGTCTTCCTCAACTCCTCAGCGGGATCCTCAGCCCGAGCCAATAAAAGCCTCGGAATCCAAGGCAGTCAATCAAAAAACCCAACCAAACCTCAAAAGGATGAAAAGAAAAGAGGTCGAAAATCCACCAATAAACTCATACAAGAAATAGGAAACTTTATGGTGAATTCTGGACAAATCAACCTGATCTCAGATAACTTTCCCCCCCTCCCCACTCCCCCGTCCTCATGAAGGTCACCACATGGAACATCAGAGGCCTCAACAAACGTAGCAAGCAAAAACTGCTACGGGATCTGATAATAGCAGAAAAACCAGACATTGTACTCTTACAGGAAACGAAATGCTCTTCAGAAGACATAGACAAGATTTTACCCTACTGCTGGAAACAAGGGACGACAGTAGCTATTGACACCACAGGTATAGCTGGAGGTTTGGCTGTACTATGGAACACGAACGTTGTGCTATTGGAAAACTTCATCACCACCAGATGGTCCATCACAGCTGATTACAGGCTTATAGGCTCAAATAGGCCTGGCATCTTGACCAATGTCTATGGCCCACCTAGACCAAGGGATAAGAAGACCTTCCTCAGAAGCCTGCATTATATCACTAGTCTAGAACAAAACAAAAACTGGATAACTGGAGGCGACTTCAACATCATCCGCAGCCTGGCGGAAAAAAGAGGAGGATCCAGGTGCCTGGACAAGGACTCCAATGACTTCAATACTCTCATAGAAGAACTCCACCTAATTGATTTGGGCACCAACAATGGCGTGCACACCTGGACAAATAGAAGAACCGGCATACACCAAATTGCCTGTAAGCTGGACAGGTTCCTGATATCTGAATCTCTTATTATGGAGGGCATCGCAATAGAACTGGATATCCTAAACTACTCTGGGTCATATCACTGGCCCTTACAGCTAAGACTAGACATCCCAGCTAATCCAGGTAAGAAACCTTTCAGATTTGAGAAATTCTGGCTAGACCATCCGGATTTTCAAGAAAACATCCAAGATTGGTGGAGGAAGGCAGCAGTTCCCGGGGGCTCCAAAATGTATAAATTTCAGTAAAAGTTAAAGAATCTCAAGAAGACTCTCAAAATTTGGAACCAGAACACATTTGGCAACATTTTTGACGCTCAAAAATAGCTCTCGGCGCAATTGGAAGCGGTTCAACATCAAATCATACTATAAGGACTCACAAATGAGCTTAAAGACCAGGAAATGAAGTTGAATCAGCAGCTCGAAGTCAGGCAAAAGAAAGAAGAAATATTATGGAAACACAAATCACGGGTGCATTGGCTTCAGGAAGAGGAGCACAACACCAAATTCTTTCATAGGACTGTCATTCAAAGATGACATACCAATAAAATCACACACCTCATCTCAAATGACGAGGACGTGGTACACTCCCATGAGGATATGGAAAATACCCTGATAAATCACTTTCAAAACCTCCTCACGGAACCCAGGGCAGATAGACAGGAAGCAATCAGCAAGATCACCAGGCATGTGCCCTCCCTAGTCACCTCAGAGCAAAACCCAGGCCTTCTTCGCCCCATAACAATCGAGGAAGTATACCAAGCTCTTCAGGAGACTCCTAAGGATAAGGCTCCAGGCCTTGATGGTTTTACAAGTGACTTCTTCCACCACTACTGGTTGTTGATCAGAATAGAAGTTTGGGAAATTATAGAGGATTCCCGAGCCTCCGGTCAGATCCTCCAAGCAATGAATGCCACATTCCTGACCTTAATTCCCAAAGAGGGGCAGGCACACCACCCCAAGCAGTTCAGGCCGATTACACTATGTAATGTCATCTACAAGCTTCTGACAAAAGTAATAGCAAGGAGACTCAAGCCCATCTTACCCACAATAATATCTCCAGAGAAATCGGGCTATGTTGAGGGTAGACAAATCTTAGACAGCGTTATCCTAGCCCACGAGGTGATCCACTCTCTACAGAAAACCAAGACCCCAGGTATGCTTCTTAAATTAGACCTCTCTAAAGCTTTCGACAAGATTAGCTGGGATTATATGAGAGCAATGCTTCTAGCGTTCGGCTTTGATCAATGCTGGGTAACCTGGATTATGAATCTAACTTCTTCAGCATTTTTCTCTCTTCTTGTCAATGGTGTCCCATCGAGACCTTTCTCCCCGTCTAGAGGGATCAGGTAAGGAGATCCCCTTTCCCCGTTTCTGTTCATTATAATGGTCGAAGGCCTTAGTAGATCCATCCATGCAGCGATTGAAAGAAAAATTCTAACAGGTCTTCCCCTACATGGCATCTCCCCTCCCATATCGCATAGCCAGTTTGTTGACGACACCCTCCTGATGGGAAGCCCCATCGTCCGGGAAGCCAACTCCTTATCGGATCTCCTTCAAACTTTCTTGGATGCCTCGGGCCTAGACTGCAACAAAGAGAAATCCCAAATCTTCTTCTTTAACACTCCCTTGCTGGTCCAGCACCATATCTCTGGCCTCCTTGGTTTTAACCGAAGCTCCCTTCCGTCCAAATGCCTCGACATTCCCCTGATTGACAATGCGCTCTGGAACTCTTCCTGGGAGCACCTCCTTTCCTCCTTCACCAAAATACTGGCCTCTTGGACCTTTTGAGCTCTAAACCTTCCCAGCCGACTCATTTTTCTCCAGGCCGTCCTCCAGGCCCTCCCGATCTATTCCTTCTCTGCTCTGGCTGCCCCAAATTTTGTCCTCACCACTATCAAAAGTCTGCAAAGGAAATTCATCTGGAAAGGCCTTAACACAGGACAAAAAATATCTTTGGTCAGTTGGGACAAACTCTGTCGACCTAAGAAGCAAGGCAGCTTGGGTTTGAGAGACCCCTTCGTCATGAATAAGGTGCTAAGTGCCAAAATCTGGTGGCATTGGTTAAAAAGTCCCAAGGACCTTTGGGCCCGACTCTAGAGGAAGAAATATACTCCAAATGTGGCATAAAAGAATCTCATCTAATGGAATGAGGACACCCCGGGCTCCTTGATATGGATAGCAGCGAGGTAGAATCGACAATTGGTATCCGCGCATGCCTTCTGGGAAATCAGGAATGGAAAAACGACCCTCTTCTGGCAAGATTCCTGGCAACAATGGCCGATTTTGTGCAAGGAGCAATGGGCCCAGGAAATCTATACTCAAGCCACTCAGGCAGGCCAGACAAAAGTAGCTGACTACTGGCAGGACGGACCCCAGGAAAACATGTGGCACCACTGGCACCTGGACAGGGAAAATATCACTTTGGGGACTGGCGTGGATCTAGCACCCTGGCACGAGGAGATGATGAAATGGAAAATCCCCAAAAGAACAGGCGAGGACATCCTAAGGTGGGGATACAGACCAAGGGGAACCTTCAGCACTGGGGAAGCTTACCAGCTCAAAGTGCCTACAAACCCTCTCCCCAATGCGAAAGTGTGGTGTAAGCTTTGGAATCTTAAGCACTGGCCAAAAATCACCCTCTTCCTCTGGCTGGTCATTCACTCCAGCATCCTAAATTGGGATAACCTTTCAAAACAGGGATTTGTTGGTCCCTCAATATGCCTACTCTGTGGAAAGGCAGAGGAAACAATGAATCATCTTCTCAACTCCTGCCATTATACAGCTCAAATTTGGGATCAAGCAGCAATTATTATGCGCACCTCAGATCGTTTCCGCGACAGCATCCTGGCTACCATTACAAACTGGAGGGACCAAGATTTCCACTCTCCCCTCCTCAATCGAGTCTTGCAACTCCTACTGGGCTTTATCTTATGGCAAACCTGGAAAGAAAGGAATAGAATAACTTTCAAAGGCCTAGCCCTCCCCTGGCAACATTGCT
>JZKD02S1823634.1:495265-507295 GCA_000966675.3 Picea glauca
TGTTGTGTGTTATTGATATTTCACTTTGTGCATTGTGGTTGAGATCGTGGTTTAAATTGCTTCCGCAATAATAGTAGAAGTGATTCTGTATTTAACAAGTTGCGGTAATTGTTAGATTAGGAGAATCGCAGGAATACATTAATTTGTATCGAAATTTCTACATTTTTCACAAGGAAATCCATAAAGGGAGAAAACCTCTTCTTCTTCGAAATGATAGGCAATCTTTTAAGTTATGTACATCATCTATGCTTGAGCACCAACTCAAAGTGAGGCTACTACCTCTGTTTTACAAGCTCCAACTTGTTGAGAGAACCAACTCTTTGGTTTCTCTAGCACTAACTAGAAGGAAGCACCAACTCCCTAAGATTTCCAGCACCAACTTACTAAGAGTTCCAGCACCAACTGGAGGGAAGCACCAACTTCTAGTTACATAGGCACCAGCCTGTTTATCAAAGAAACAATGTTCTCCCTTGCACCACCCTGCCACCATGGTTTCTTTGGCTGCAACCAGATGGAAGATACAACTCCCTGTGTTCAAGCACCCACTTTAACCTCTGAGGACAACATTCCTACCTAGCACCTCCCGACCACCCTGAAATATAAAACTTTGCTTTCTGTGAATTTATTACAATGATTCAATAGTTTTCATTTGCTTACTAGGCTTATCATTGTTCTATTATGCTGCTCTGCTCTACCTGCATCAGTGTCTTCCTGCTTTCATCCTCTTCAGCTTTCTGATCTTCTCCTTTGTTTCAGCATGCACACCTTGGATTTATCTTCTTCTCACAGATATGCATCTTTGATATGTGCACATTCTGCTCTTTTAACCTATTCTGTTATGTTCCACTTATGTTCCTCATCTCTGAGTTTTCTTTACACTACGCATACTATAATTTTACCTTTCTATAGTTCAATTCATTTTTCACTCCACACCACCACGCGCACATAGTCACAACGTGTTTCTTTTATTTACTACCTCTTTAGTTACACCTCAAATCTTCTTAGGCAAAAATGCCTCAGCAACTGAATCGCCAACCGTCCAAGAACCATGATTCAGTTCTGCTAACTGAATCAAAACTAATCGATTACCTGTGAGGTGAAACAGTAACCCTTCGATCAAGTTTCCAATTAACCAGCACTGTTGGAATAAATCCACATCATTTCGTGTTTATCTCATATGCCCACTAGCTGTGACCGAGCACTAAACAGAATTTGAATTTCATGATTTCGCATTTCGGCATTCCTATGATGAAGGGTCTCGACACTCCAAGTCATGATCGCCGAGACTCCGAGATGGAGCTTAGCACCGCTAGTTTCTTCCCCTCACATGACCATCGACGGTGACCACAGGCTGTGCCAAAAGGCGTTTCGTATTTCGCGAACTTATGAACTTCATCGAACCTAATCAACGATCGAGATTTCCAATGATCCAACGATCTAGATCTCCAATGATCCAACGATCTAGATCTCATCGCAATCTCACATATCGTGATTCCTGTGATGAAGGATCTTGATACTCTAAGTCACGATCACTGAGACTCCGAGATGGAGCTTAGCACCACTAGCTTCTTCTCCTCACGTGACCACAGGCTGTGCCAAAAGGCACTTCGTATTTCGTGAACTTATGAACTTCATCGAGCCTGATCAATGGTCCACGATCTTGATGATTCGATGGTCCAGATCTTTTCTTGATCTCGTATATCGCGAGTTCCTACACCATGCTCCGTTGACTCCTCCAATGTGTAAGTCAGCAAAATTACAATCTCTTTCCACATGTCGTATGACTCCAACAGTTAGGATTTTTATTGTGATTTCTCATATCGCGAGTTCAAACCTCTTTCCTTTGGATTTCTTGATTTGCGAAACTCTAAAATGAAACCTTTGTCGTGCTTTGATTGTTTTCCTCCTTCTAAGCTTACACTATTGATCTTGCCATTATCGCTATGCTACTCATCATGTTGAGGTTTGCCATCAATGACAAACACGTATACTCTGCCTTTGTCTAAAAAACATGCCAACAATATCCCCCTTTGGCATTGATGGAAACCCCTTAAAAAACATGCAACTATACCACTGTAGCATTCTTGAAATTACCACACTTTCTCCCCCTTTGACATCAATGTCAAAGAAGAAACACGCTCCCCCTGAGATGTTGTAGTGCATACTCCCCCTGTGAACTATGAGCAGCTTAGAAATATAATAGATATTCAATAAGTACTCCCCCTGATCAGGTGAATAGATTAAATGAAAGAAGTTATAACCCCCAACTTTTGACGAAGATATCCAAAAGGGGTCGCTGCTAACGGTTTAGTAAAGATATCAACTATATGTTCTATGGAAGGAATATAATTCAGCTGAACGACTCTGTTTGTAACTTTTTCTTTGAGAAAATGGTATTTTATTGGGATATGCTTAGTCTTGGAGTGAATAACAGGATTCTTGGAGACACTAATGGAACTAGTGTTATCATAGTGAGTTGTAATCGGAACAGTATAGTTTACCTTCAAATCTGCAAGAGTTTGAATCATCCACAAAATATGAGTGCAGCAAGTAGCAGCAGCAATGTACTCTACTTCTGTAGTTGATAAGGAAATAGATCCCTAGTTCTTACTAGTCCATGCTACCAACGAGTCATCCAGGAAGAAGGCACCTCCACTGGTGCTCTTTCTCACATCCACACAATTTTCCCAATCTGCATCTAAATAAGCAGTTAACTAAAAATTCTAATTTATGGGATACCACAGACCATAAGTCATTGTTCCCTTCAAGTATTTGAATTTCCTTGTGACAGCTACCAAGTGACTTTGTTTAGGAGTTGACTGATAATGACCTACCATTCCAACAACTTGCATTATATCAAGACAGGATGTTGTGATGTACAGAAGACTGCCTATGATTGATCGTTATGTCCTTTGATCAACATCGGGTGACATATCATCTTTACTGAGCTTGAAACCAACCAACCATAGGTGTACTAACAGGAGAGGAATCCTCCATCTGAAATTTCTTCAACATCTTTTTCAAATATTTTTCTTGAGAGATAAAAATTCCTGCAAAACTCTGATTTACTTTTAAATCAAGAAAATATGACAGTTCTCCTATCATGGACATCTCAAAATCTATTTTCATAGAGTTATCAAGCCATTGAAAAGATGATTCATTAGTACAACCAAAAATAATATCATCTACATAAACCAAAACAACTAGTAAATTATCACCTTCAGACTTAATGTAGAGATTGTTGTCAACAGTACCTTTCTTGAACCCTTTGTCTTGTAAAAAATTGTCTAGTCTATAATACCAAGCTCGTGGTGCTTGTTTCAATCCATATAAGGCCTTCTTCGGCTTGCAAACATAATTAGGATTATCTGTCAGTGAGAATCCTTCAGGTTGCTCCATATATACTTCTTCCTCTATATCTCCATTAAGAAAAGATGACTTAACATCCATCTGATACACTTTAACGTTCTTATGGCATGAATATGCAAGGAACATTCTAATGGCTTCAAATATTGCCACTGGTGAAAAATTTTCATCAAAGTCCTGACCTTCAAATTGTGCATACCCTTTACAGACCAATCTGGATTTATTTCTAACAACTTGTCCTTTTTCATTCATTTTATTTTTGAACACCCATTTGGAACCTATTACATTCTTATCTTCATGCCTAGGGACAAGCTCCCAAGTATTGTTCTTCTCAATCTGATCAGTCTCTTCATTCATAGCTCTAATCCAATCATCATGCTGGTTGGATTCATCAAAAAATTTAGGTTCGTTCATAGACAAAAAAGTAATAGGAGATTGTTATGAGTCTTTAATCAATTTCCTTCTTGTCTGAACTCATTGATTTATATCTCCAATTATCTTATTTTCAGGATGATTCTTTCTAACAATTCTGAGAGGTGATTTTTCTTGTTTCTGTTGATTAGTGTCAGTTGGAGTATTTGTATCTTCATTTGATTCCAATTCTTCTCTTTTTGATCCTTCGACCTATTCATTTTCGTATTCAACTATATCTTTTGTGCTTGGATCAACACTGCTTACATTTCTGACTGGGATTTCTTCATCAACTTTTATGTCTATACAATCAACTAGTTTATGCAGTCTCTTATTGTAGCATCTGTACCCTTTATTGTTTGTAGCATAACCCAAGAAGATACATTCATAAGCCCTGTCATCATATTTGCCAATATTTTCATCATTATTCTTAATGTAACATTTACTCCCAAAGACTTTAAAATTCTTAATCGATGTAGGTCTTCCAAACCATAGTTCATAAGGAGTCTTGTCACTGTGTGGTCTAAGATGTGTTTTGTTAAGGATATGAAAAGTTGTATGAATTGCGTCCACCCAATATGTCTGAGGTATGTTCCTTTCATTCATCATTGATCTTGCCATTTTTTGTACTAATCTATTCTGCCTCTCAACAACTCCATTTTGTTGTGGAGTCCTTGGAATTGTGTACTCTCTTTTGATTCCATGTTTATCATAGAACTCTTTGAAGTTCCATGAGATAAACTCTCCTCCTCTATTAGACCTTACTTCCTTCAATATTTTTCCTGTTTGATTCTCAGTTAGAGCCTTAAACACTTTGAATTTTTCAAATGCTTCAGATTTTCCTTCAAAAAGGAAACCCATGTTAGTCTAGAATAGTCATCAATAATCAGCATAAAATAATTTTCTTTTCTTGTACCTTCTTTCCTTAATGGTCCACACAAATCCATATGTACTAACTGGAGAGGTTTTTCTGTTGAAGGAAAGTTTTTTGATTTGAACTGAGTGCGAGTAAGTTTTTCTATCTGGAAAGGTTTACAAACAAAGTCATGTGGCTTTGATATCTTTGGAAGATATTTTACTGCCCCATTGTTTCTGAGCTTGATTATATGATCAAAATTTAAGTGTCCAAGTCTCTTATGCCATAGCCAAATTTCATCATACTTGCTTAAGTAACATTCTTCTTTTTCTTCTTTTAACACATAGACATTGTTTTATGTTCTTATCCCTTTTGCAACTAACTATCATGAATTCACTGATTTTATTCTACAATCTTTAGAGGTAAAAATGACTTCACATCCTCGGTCACAGACTTGACTGACACTAAGAAGATTATGTTTCAGGCCTTCTACAAACAACACATCTTGAGCTTTCCCTTTTCCATTACTCAAACTTACCATTCCTTTACCTTTTATTTTTCCTGGTGCATCATTTCCAAAAGTTACAATCCCTGATTTTCTTTCACTTAGAGTTAGAAACTTACTTTTGTCTCCAGTCATATGTTTGGAACATCCACTGTCAATATACAAGGGATTCTTTTTTCTTTGGGATAATAACACTAATCCACACTAGTCATCTTCTTTCTTCTTCCAATCCTTGGAATTTCCAGCAGCAAGATTCAGATCTGGCTTATAGTTTCTTAAGCGACAATCTGCAGCTTTATGTCCATAATTATGGCAGTTGTAACATTTTGGTTCACTGAATAACAGATCATAACGATTGTTATGCCCATAATTGTTGTTGTGTTTCACCTGTTTCCTTCTCCCAGTCATCACATGATTTATAGTTTGTGATTGTTTAATGCTTGGCTGACTCAATCTTCTTGAAAAAATTGATTGCTCATATCTAAATCTTAAAGAACAATTTATAGCTTTGTGACCAAAGTTAGAACAGAAAAAACAATAACCATAGAAAAAACCTTTGTACCTTGAAAAATTTTGTCTTCTTTGAGGAGGTCGATTTCTTTCATGGCGATAATCTCTCTGATCTATAGATTCGGTTCTGGTATTTTTTCTTTCATTTCTTCTTGGTAGCCAATTCTCTTTCTCTGTTTCTACAGAGTGACTGTTGTCAATGTTTGAGGATTTGACAAACTTGATAGGTTATGTATTACTTGGATGATCACTACTTGATCCTTCTTCATAACCCAAGCCAGCTTTCAACTTTGTAGGTTAATCCTTCTGAGGCTTTAATACTTTGTAGGTTTTGGTGATATAATCCCTTACACGTCTCCATTTTTTTTCTACTTTTTACTATCTCTTCTTCCAAGGCTTCACACGTCACTTTCTCCTATGACAACTGTTGTTTCAATATTTCTTCTATTTTATTTGCCTCTTCTAACTCCACTTTTAGTAGAGAAAATTTTTCATCAAGTTTTTCACCATTCATTTTAAACTGCTTCAACAACTGTTTTTGTTTTCTCTTCTTACATCTGAGTCTGTCAATTTCTTCCAAAGCACTAATTAATTTGCCTTCCATATCAACCACATCTTCTTCATCATCCATTTCACCTCCTATGTGTTCATCATCAAAATCTCCCATAGCCATAAGCATAAAATCATTCACTTTGTTTTCACATGATTAATCACTATCTATGTCTTCTAAGGAATTGCAATTGTTTGCACACAAAATTTTCTTTTTACTATATTTCACTAATTTGTACTTATTTTCATTATCATAGTTCTGGTCCTTTTTCTGATGGGGACACTTAGATGAAAAATGACCTATCTTACCATAGTTAAAACATTTGAAGGGAAGCTTGCCTTGATATTTTCATGATCCTTTCTTTAACCTTGTCACAAATATTTCCTCAATATCATCTAAATCTGAATCGAGATTCTTGTCTACTTTAAAAGATGCTTCTCTAGTAATGGATTTATCTTTGTTGATTCTAATTTCATATGCAGTCAAAGTTCCTAGGAGTTGATCAATGGACAGACTTTTAAGATCATTTAGTTCTTCTATTGCAGAGACTTTTGGATTAAATTTATCAAGCAAAGATCTTAAAATCTTCTGAACTAAAGGTGATTCTTCAATCTTCTCACCAAGACCCTTCATGGAATTCACAAGTTCTTCAACTCTTAAAAAATAATTGCTAACTCTTTCATCTTCATTTATCTTTAGTTGTTCAAACTTCAACCTAAATGTTTGAAGTTTGTCATCTTTTACTTTCTCATTTCCTTCATAGCTGCTAATAATTTTATCCAACATTTCTTTGGTAGTTTGAAGATGCATCACCTTTACAAACTCGACTTCTGCAAGTCCATTCAATATAGCATTCATTCCTTTATCATTAAATCTAAATTCTAACTTATCATCCTTGGAAGCCGGCACAACAGGCTTTGTATATCCAGTCTCTACTACATCCCAAACATCAGCACCTAAGGCCATTAGGTATGTTCTCATTCTAACCTTCCAAAAGGAAAAATTTGTTCCATCGAACAGAGGAGGCTTACTGGTTGAAGTCCCTTCATGACTTTTCATGTTTAAGCTTACAAATCTACCTTTAAATAAAAGGAACCTGGCTCTGATACCAATTGTTGAAATTACTAAGACAACTGAGAGGGGGGGGGTGAATCAGTTCATATTATGCTTAAACAATTTTAAGTCTATTAAAACATTCTTAATATTTATTCAAGTGATCATCAATACTATACAACATATGGAAAACATACATAATGAGCATCAATCACACATAAGATATACACAGAGATAGATTTTTCATGAGGAAACCCATAAAGGGAGAAAACGTCTTCTTCTTCGAAATGATAGGCAGTCTTTTAAGTTATGTACATCATCTATGTTTGAGCACCAAATCAAAGTGAGGCTACTACCTCTATTTTACAAGCTCCAACTTGTTGAGAGCACCAACTCTCTAGTTTCTCTAGCACCGACTAGAAGGAAGCACCAACTCCCTAAGAGTTCCAGCACCAACTGGATGGAAGCACCAACTTCCTAAGAGTTCCAGCACCAACTAGATGGAAGCACCAACTTCCAGTTACACAGGCACCGACATGTATATCGGAGAACCAATGTTCTCCCTTGCACCACCCTGCCACCCTAGTTTCTCTGTCTGCAACCAGATGAAAGCTACAACTCCCTGTGTTCAAGCACCCACTTGAAAATCTGAGGACAACAGTCCTCCCTAGAGCCTCTCGACCACCCTGAAATATAAAACTTTGCTTTCTGTGAATTTATTACAGTGATTCAATAGTTTTCATTTGCTTACCAGGCTTATCACTGTTCTACTATGCCACTCTGCTTTGCCTGCATCAGTGTCTTCCTTCTTGCATCCTCTTCAACTTTCTGATCTTCTCCTCTGTTTCAGCATGCACACCTTGGATTTATATTCTTCTCACAGATATGCATCTTTGATATGTGCACATTCTTCTCTCTTAACCTATTATGTTATGTTCCACTTTTGTTCCTCATCTCTGAGTTTTCTTTACACTGTGCATACTAGAATTTTACCTTTCTACAGTTCAATTCATTTTTCACTCCACACCACCACACGTGCACAGTCACAACATGTTTCTTTTATTCACTACCTCTTCAGTTAGACCTCGAATCTTCTTGGGAAAAAACACCTCAGCAACTGAATCGCCAACCGTCCAAGAACCATGATTCGGTTCTGCTAACTGAATTGTAACTGATCGATTACCTGTGAGCTGAAACAATAACCCTATGATCAAGTTTCCAATTAATCAGCACCATTGGATTAAATCCATAGGATTTCTCGTTTATCTCATATGCCCACTAGCTGTGACCGAGCGCTAAACAGAATTTGAATTTCGTGATTTCGCATTTCGGCATTCCTGTGATGAAGGGTCTCGACACTCCAAGTCATGATCACCGAGACTTTGAGATGGAGCTTAGCACCTCTAGTTTCTTCCCCTCACGTGACCACCAGCGGTGACCACAGGCTGCGCAAAAAGGCGTTTCGTATTTCGCGAATTTATGAACTTCATCGAGCCTGATCAACTATTGAGATCTCCAATGATCTGACGGTCCAGATCTCATTGCGATCTCGCATATCATGATTCCTTTGATGAAGGATATCTATACTCTAATTCGCGATTGCCAAGACTCCGAGATGGATCTTAGCACTGCTAGCTTCTTCCCCTCACGTGACCACCGACAGTGACCACAGGATGTGCCAAAAGGCACTTCGTACTTCGTGAACTTATGAACTTCATCGAGCATGATCAATGGTCCATGATCTCAATGACTCAATGGTTTAGATCTTTTCATGATCTCGCATATCGCGAGTTCCCACACCATGCTCCGCTGCCTCCTCCAATGTGCAAGTTAGCGAAATTCCAATCTCTTGCCACGTGTCCTATGACTCCAATGGTCAGGATTTTAATCGTGATTTCGCATATCGCGAGTTTGAACCTCTTTCCTTTGGATTTCCTAATCTGTGAAATTCTCAAACGAAACCTTTATCGTGCTTTGATTGTTTTCCTCCTTCTAAGCTTACACTGTTGATCTTTCCATTATCGCTATGCTACTGATCGTGTTGAGGTTTGCCATCAATGACAAACACGCATACTCTGCCTCTATCTAAAAAACATGCCAACAACCCTTTCCTTCCACCCAATAATATAGGAGAGATGATAAAACTTTACATTAAATCATCACCATCAACTAACCATCACATAGAACATGATAATGCTTCCTGAGAATTCTTCAACTTATGCAGTTATTCACTTCTTAGAATAATCTGATCCTGTAGATAATATAACTCAATGTATTCTCTGAAAATCCTCCAATTTTCACTCCTTGAACCCTCCCCAAAAACAGGTTATAGAGAAAATGGTAGACCTTATTCAATTCTGGTTTATTTTGGAGAGTGAACTTGTATTGAATGCCCCGCGCTCAATATTTAACATCCAACTCTTAAATTATCACACATGAAACTATAGCTCGTAATATTTCCAATGAAATTGGTCTCACTTCATTTTGATTCTGTATGAAGAATTTATGACTAGCTTCAGGACTAGTCAAAAACATTATCTTTCACAGAGTGTATCTCCAAAATTGTAGTGAATAAAGAGTTGAAATTTTTACCACAGGTACCTAGATATGTCTTCTCAATACCATACCAATTTCACCATATGAATCTTTCTAGAAACAAAGTTATAGAAAAAATGGTAATATGACCTGTAAATAACATACCTTAGAACACATCACCAAAAGACTTCATCCTCCCTTGAAATCTGGCCTTCTTTACTTCATATTTCCTCTGAAATTCGACTTATATCTCCTTGTTCACTAACAAACTTGTGTGTGTTGAGAAATGAATGTATAATGTGATGTATTTATACCCTTTATGTCACTTCCTTTTAACATTAGGATCGACCTGACACTTTCTTATTTTGTAATTATTTTCTTTAATTATCTTCAGGATCGACCTGTACTTCCTTCTTCAATTCACGTTGTCATCTTCAAAAAGTTCATTTCTCCTCAACCATGAGGATCCATGTGACCTGCCACCTACCACCAAAAAAAACATGGTGTATACTATACATCCATGGATGTTGTATCTACATGTGCATTGTCCTTCATGTCCAAATACCTTCATCAATATTGGGTTCCAAAACCAATAACTAGGGTTGACATCATTGACAACAACCAATCTTCCAACAATATCCCC
Source organism: Picea glauca (assembly GCA_000966675.3). Classification (NCBI taxonomy): domain Eukaryota; kingdom Viridiplantae; phylum Streptophyta; class Pinopsida; order Pinales; family Pinaceae; genus Picea; species Picea glauca. Next base: position 505,695 of record JZKD02S1823634.1, read on the forward strand.
CTTTGTCATTGATGGAAACACTTATGCTCCCCCTTTCATCATGATACCGGTTTCTCTCCCCCTTTCACATCGATGGAAAATGGTGGCGTTTCTCCCCCTAAGTTCAATGGCATAAGGTGACCTTCTTCTTTGGGGTTGTTTCCCCTGAACATGTGGCACTCAATAATAATTCTTGCTTTGTTCTGGTCTTTGGGACTTTTTCTTCCTTGGAACCCTTTTTTGTGGCTTATGTCTTCTCTCTCTTCTTCATGTATAGGATGTATATGTTTTTTGGTCTTCTTGTTGCAATTGCAACCAATCTTCTTGAGTTATTTTCTTTGATTTTACATTTTCTGTAGTCAAACGTAAATGTGTATCCTTGATAACATATTCTACTGACACTAAGGATATTATGCTTCAGATCTTCAACCAATAGGACTTTTCCTTTTTTTACATTTTCAATTCCAAACTTTACAGTTCCTTTTCCAAGTATTTTGGTAGATGAGTCATCTCCAAATGCAACATTTCCACCCTTTTTCTTCAAGATGAAAAATTTTCTTTGATCTTCGGTCATATGAGATGAGCACCCACTGGCTATGAACCATTCATCTTATTCTTTGCATTCTTTAACAACCAATGTTATTAGACATTTTTCATTGTGTGGAATTTCTTTCCTTTTCCATGTTGTAGTTGGAATAGGGACATTTGGCATAAGATTATCTTCCTTCATCTCCTTGCAATCTCATGCTTTGTGACCAAGATTATTGCACTTGTAGAATACAATATTTTGATCCATTAATGGGTCAAATGGATTATAATTTATGTTGACAGGTCTAGGAACATTTCCATATCTACTATTTGCACCATTCATGTAGCTTGCGTAGTTATTCCTTTCATTGATTCTACAATTTATTTCCTTGTATCCAAAATTTCCACAAGTATAACAATGTCCAAGAAATAAATTTTGATACCTGGGAGTAAGTGATCTTCTTTGTGGTGTGGTCCATCTGGGTTCACGATCTATTCTTCTGTAGTTTCCTTCATAATGATTTCTTCAATACCTGATGGGAGAGGATCTTCTTGATGTCTCATTACTTCTGAATTCTAGTCTTTTGTCTTGTTGTTCAACTTGTTTTGGAGTGTTGGTTTCATCATTTTCATATTCCTTCTCTTGTTTTGTTGTCTTCAAACTGTCATTGTATCCTAGTCCTGTCTTTTTATTTGGAGATCTTTGACTGCTAAGGATCTCATCTAATTTTTCAGTGATTTTTTCGAACTTCTTCAACTTTTCTATTGTCAATAGTAGCTACCCTTTTGTGTGATCCAATTCTTCTTTCAATTTCTCACAACCTTCTAATTGTTCCTTCAAGATATCAATGGTATTTTCAAGATTGCAATTATCTTCTTCACAACTACTCAATTCACCTTTTAGTATTATGTTTGTGTTTCTAAGCTTGCTATTTTCATTTTCAAAATGATTCAACTTTTCAAGATTCTCATCTTCTTATTCACTCTCTTCATTGTCTTTGTATCCCCAAAAGGAATCAAGGTTGGTTTCTTCATCTAAATCTTCTTCAGAAATGATTTCTTCTTCTTTAGAACTCTTGTGATCATCATCCTGG
>JZKD02S1823634.1:559406-573045 GCA_000966675.3 Picea glauca
GACTAGCATTTTTATCAAACTTTTCTTTAGTCTCACATGCCTAGTTTTGGATTAGTCAACAACCCTAACTTGAAGTAATCATAACTTTGAACCTGTAATATATAAATATTTGAAATTGATACACAATATTCGTCAATGTGTTTTATGCAATTCCTCCAGGTTTCACTACTTGGAACCTCTCAGAAAAGGATTTATAGAAAAAATAGCATACCTTGTTGAATTCTGACTTATTCTAGAGAGCAACCTTGTAAAGCATACCCCACACAAAATATTCATTGAATTGATCTGAAACTGTTACACATCATACTAAAAAATTGTACCCTAACCAACACATTTGGTCTCACTAAATTGGGAATTTTTTTTTAATAAGTTATGACATTTTTACCCGAAACACATGTTTTTGACTAGTTTCAAGACTAGCCACAAACCCTATTTTCCACGAAGTGTAACTACCAAAATACAATGACCCACAAGATGAATGTTTTACCACGGATACTTGGGTATGTTTTATCAATGGAATAGAAATTTCATGGTCTGAATCATTATAGAAAAAACGATATAGCGAAAATGGTGAGATGACATGTAAATAGCATACCTTAGAAAGCACCATCAAAAGAATTTATCCTTCCTTGTATTCAGGTTGTCTTTTCTTCACCTTCCCTCAAACATTCGGCTTAGATATCCTCGGTTACCTCAAACACCTATAGATATTAAATGTTCTCAAGTGTGATTAAAATTAGAGAGCCTTGCCTCTTATTTATACTCTCCAAGTAGCTTCCTTAAAAACATCTTCAAGGTCACTTGGCCCACTTTCCTTATTTTAGGGTTAACACGCTTCTAATTTATCCATTAAATGAAATGACATGTACTATCCATCTATAATAGTATTACCTTCAAATATAGAAAAAATCATACCATTATCCATCAAACAAACTTGGGTCCATTACCCAAACCTGGATTCTCCAACTTCACGTGGTCATAACTCTCTAACCGTGAGGAGTTATGTAACGTTATACATACCACCAGAAATGGCTTGACAAGCACCATCCATATAGGATATTTTCCCTGACAAATTCATTTTCCTTCATATCATTATTCCAAAATTAATCATAGGTTCTCTTACTCCACAAAGCGTCTTCCCGTGAGGGCTTTCACCATAAGGGGACCAATTTGGAGTGCATACATATTTACTTCTTATCAACCATGAAAAAATAGTAATGAGTCATATTTACATCAAAAAATCTTGGGTCCATTACCCAAACCTTTGTGCTATGAGGCTTTCTTCAAGGGTTTACATCAATGACAACCAACCTTAATCAACAAAGATGAGGAGATCCAAGACCCCCACAAAGAAAATATCAAGAGAAAGGGAAAGTCCAGGCTGACCCTTCCCCCACACAGAACCAAGAGGCTACCTGAGGGGACATAATTGGGACCAATAGGGACACCTAGATGCAGCTGAATGACCAAGATCTAGAGGACATAGATCTAGAAAAACTCGAAGAAGAACTCTCACAAGGATCTGCAAACCATACCTGTAGAACAACTCTGCAAAGTCCACAAATTCTTCATAAACTCCACAACTGGATCCACAGCCCATCTAGGCATAGCCACAGATCCAAGCACTGACTCAAAACATGCGCCATGAGAAAACAAAAGGAGGGGACAAAAATGGGCCCAACAACTAATAAAAGAAGCAAGAAATCTCCTGCTCAACTCAGGACAGATCCAAAGGCTCTCGGAGGGATACCTCCACCTACCTCCTCATTCATCATGATGAATATAATCACCTAGAACATCAGAGGACTCAACAAAAAATCCAAAAAGAGGATCCTTCGAGACTATATAAGGGAAGAAAACCCAGATATCCTCCTGCTATAGGAGACTAAATGTGCGGAAACAAAAGTTGAAACCATCTTTCATCGGAGCTGGTGTGGATGCAAATTCATTTACTCTGACTCCACAGGTGCTTCTGGAGGACTAGCCATCCTATGGAACCCTAACACGACCACACTGAGTCGGCCCTTCTCCACCATAGGCATGCTCACGACGCATTTTATGGTCACATGGTCAACCAAGGAAGAAGCCATCACTAATGTTTATGGGACGCAAAGCCCACATGACAAAGAAATCTTCCTGAAAAGAATATATCACATAAAGACACTTTTGAACATGCCCAATTGGGTCCTAGGGGGAGATTTCAATATGATCCTTATGCTAGAGGAGAAAACCGGAAGAATCAAGTGGTTGGAGCAAGACAGTGGTAAGTTCAAATCACTTATTGACTAATTAAACCTAGTAGATATTAAAACCCAAAATGGCATATTTACCTGGTCCAATCCTAGATCAGGTCACCAGCAAGTGGCATGTCGTCTAGACCACCTGCTTATAACAGAAACCCTTCTAGAGGAGGATCCTTCCATGGAAGAAAATATCCTACCAAAAATGGGCTCGGATCACTGGCCCATTTCTTTCTGTCTGGACATAGGGGACACTCCCAAACTCAAACCCTTCCGCTTTGAGAAATTTTGTCTCTCTGACCTCGATTTCTATCAGCTCACAAAGTCCTGGTGGACCGAGGCATAAATATATCATGGGACCTGCATGTACAGATTCCAACAATGCCTTAAAAACTTCAAGAAACACCTGAAGCTCTGGAACACAACTACCTTTGGAAACATATTCAAACGCATGTAGGAAATTGAACATAGACTGGAATCCATGCAACAAAATTTCATTTGTAGATTCAGGTCCCCAGACCTAATGAACAAGAGGAGGAACTCCAAGTGGAATTAGACGACTGTAAAAAGAATGAAAAAATTATGTGGGCCAGAAATCTAGAGTAAAATGGCTCAAAGAGGGAGAGAGGAACACAAAGTTCTTCCACCACACAGTGGTGCACCATAGATACATCAATCGTATAACCCAATTGGAGGATGCTCAAGGAAATCCTATAAGATAACACAACCTTATATCCAAGGAGATGAAAGCCTACTATAAAGATCTTCTCACAGAAACCAACAAGAATAGGGAGGACGAAATACAGAATATAACCAGGCATATACCCTCACTAGTTACTCAAGAGCAGAATGAGGCCTTAATGAAACCCATTACCCAAGAAGAGGTGGACCATGCAATCAAGGAAATGCCCTCAGGGAAATCGCCAGGGCCTGATGGCTTTACCATGGATTTCTTCCATCATTGTTGGGACTTAATAAGGGAATAAGTATGGGAGGCTGTGGAGGAATCTAGAAACTCAAGCTAGGTACTCTTGGCCCTCAATGCCATCTTTCTCACCCTCATCCTGAAAGAGGAGAGATTCACTCATCCAAAGCAATACAGGCCAATCGTAACTTGCAACTTCATCTACAAAATAATCACTAAGGTAATAGCCACACGCTTAAACCCAATCCTCCCCTTTGTCATCTCCAAAGAACAAGCTGGCTATGTGGAAGGGCGACAGATAATGGACATCATCATCCTTGCTCACGAGGTGATCCACTCATTAAAGATGACCAAAACTCCAGGTATTCTCATCAAACTTGACCTTTCAAAAGATTTCGATAGACTAAGTTGGAAATACCTTCACTCCATGCTCGAATCCTTTGGTTTTGATAAAATTTGGGTGAATTGGATCCTCAAGCTCACCTCTTTTTCCTTTTTCACAATATCAGTCAATGGAGTCTCATCCCAACCCTCTCCCCCATGACAGGCATCAAACAAGGATACCCTCTCTCTCCATTCCTCTTTGTCGTGATGGTGGAAGGACTAGGATGCTACATCAAGGCGGCGATTTTGGACGGCTCCCTTTTTGGCCTACCCCTCCAAAATATCCAACCTGCACCCTCGCATAGCCAGTTTGTCAATGACACCCTTCTTATGAACACCCCCACGGCACGCGAAGCCAACAAGATCAACTCCATTCTCTCTGACTTTGTGGAAGCTTCAAGCATGTTTCTTAAACTTGAAAAATCCAAGCTCTACTTCTTCAACACGTCGATCATTGTCCAAAATCATGTTTCCCTAGTCCTTGGCATACCCAAGAGCTCCCTTTCGTCCAACTACCTAGGCATCCCCCTCACGGGAGAGCCAACATGCATTATTTCTTGGGAAAGACTACTCCTATCCATCTCCCATAGGCTCAATAACTGAACCTTCACACCTCTAAACATTGTGGCTCAACTAGTCCTCCTTAAGTTAGTCCTACAAGCCCTGCCCACCTACCTCTTCACTACCCTAGTAGTGCCCAAATCAGTTATCAGAGCAATAAGGGGCCTTCAATGAAACTTCTTATGGCATGGACATCAACCTAACAAAAAATGGGCTTTGTTAAGTTGGGAGAAGCTCTGCAAACCCAAAAATCTAGGCGGCCTAGGCCTTCGCGACCCTGGAAAGCTAAATCAAGTCACAGGAGCCAAAATGTGGTGGCGATGGCTCAAGAATCCCACTGAACTATGGCCACAAATATGGAAATAGAAGTATGCCCCGACCACCCAAGCTGATCAGTTAATCCAACTCAATGGCCAAATCCAAGGCTCTAACATCTTAAACATGGCCTGATAAAAGCGCCTTCTATTCCAAAAGCATGCCTTCTGGGAAATCCGGAATGGGGAAAGTGCACTATTATGGCAGGACTCTTGGCAACAAAAAACACCCCTAATATATCTTGAATAACTTAGCCCCCTCAAGAAAGCACTACAACAAGAAGCCTTCCAATGGGTCAAAGATCTATGGAGAACAACTGACAGGAACATGACTTGGCTGCAATGGAGAATAGAAAATCAGGAACTTCAGCTCTCAAGGGAAGTGGATCTCCAGGCTTGGAAAGCCTACACAATCCATAGGAAAATGTCAATTTGGGAAGGTCTGGACATTCTTAGATAGGGGTAATCCACAATAGGTAACGTATCAGTCAAATAATACTACCATCTGTAGTGGAATTACCAGCACCATGCTAAGGAGAACATCTGGAGCAGAATTTGGAACTCCACCCAAAGTTTCAATATTTCTTCGGCTCACAGTACAAAACTGCATCCTCACCTGGGAAAACCTCAGAAAAAGGGGCTTCATAGGCCCATCAATATGCACCCTCTGCCAACAATAAGAGGAGACAATGGAACACCTTCTCAACAGCTATCACTACAACCAGTGGATTTGGGACAGAGGATCCCAAACAATGTGTGGCTCTAAGAGAAACATAAATAGTATCAGGGATACCTTAGAGAACTGGGACTCTATCTCTTTTCACAACCCAATTATTGAGTGTATTTGGTAGCTTCTCCTAGGCTTCACCCTCTAGAAGATCTAGAAGGAAAGAAACAAAAGGATTTTTCACTCAAAATATTCCCCTCCTGCCTCAGTATGGGAGATAATAGCGACGTTTATACGTGAAACAATCAAAATTAAGTCATGGAACCCAGACGACCTGATCTGCAATCCAAAGGAGAGATGCATCTTTCAAAATTGGAATCTCAGCATGCACAATCAGGCCACCATGACTACAGTCAGGCACCCTCCTTGTAGTCGAATAATTTGGTCCCCACCTCTAAGAGGCTTCATAAATATCAATTTCGACAGTGTCTCAAAAGGAAAACCAGGACCAGCAGGTTACGAGACAATTCTTAGAAACTCCAATGGTGAGATCCTTCACCTTGTAGCAGGCTTCCTGGGAGAAGATACAAACAATGCAGCTAAAATTATAAGCCTACTAAGAGGCCTCAACGTAGAAATTGACAATCACTACCAAAGGTTCATCGTGGAGGGGGACTCTCAGATTATCATCCAACTCATAACTAAAATTCTCCATGGCGAACAACATTCAGAAATCTCGCCCAGCGAGCGTCTCTCGAGACTACTGAAATACTTTGGATCACTCCTCTATCCCAACCTTACCATTATCCATTCTCACATAAAAAGGGAAGCAAACAAAGTAGCGTACTTCCTAGCAAATGAAGGAGTCAACACCGAGATGGAGCAAATACACTGGAAGGCTCAAATTTCTTCCTACAATGATCTCTCGAAATGTTTCCAAGACCTCACCAACAATGACTTACTACCCCCAAATGGGGTGCCACATAGACCAAAGGAGACACCTGGAGTAGAGCCAGGCCTGGACATAAATGAGGTTGGCCAACTCCCATCCCCTCAACATTAAGGATGGGAGTTGGCTCCAATTGCCTCTCTCCTGAAAGAGGACTTGCCCCTCGTGCGAGAAGTCTAGTGTTGCAGATCATTTATGAGGGAGAATTAATGGATTTGTACGTCCCGTTGGCCTTCCCTCTTATGACGTGCCTACACCATGCTTTCTTCCATTTCAGCCTTACTCTACACCAACTCTGCAACAGTGAGATTTGGAGCAATGACCATTCCATCCTCTGCACATTTTCTACCTGCTTTTTCACCTCGATGCCACGAGAATGGGGGAAGCCATGTCGTGGCTCTGCCTGGTATGCCTTTTCTTCTTGATGGAGGAGGTTGCAAGGGATGGAATGAGCACTCTCCATGGTTCGGAACCAAATCGCACGCAAAATAAAAGTGCTTAGAACGCCTCCCAAGGCATTTGTTGAAGAAGCTATCCTGGAGGAGCCAATGACATATGTTTAATAAGTTATCCTGGAGGAGCCAATTCGGGTTCCCCCGGAGCATATCCTCTTCACGGTGCCTAACAATTGGAAGCCACCAAGCGATTTTCAAGAGGAGGCCTCCATGCCTGCTACTGAAAAATAGCAAGCCCGCGAGAATGCACAGGAACAGGAAGAATTCCCCACCTGCTTCATAAAGGAGGAGATACCAGAAGAGATGGCGTCTCATATAGTAGTACCAGTAGTTGGAAGCACCTTGGATGACAACATGGAAGGAGAATAGAGTGAGGGCGCTGGTAGGGAAGCATACACGAAGCAGCACAGAGAAGTGGCTTCAAGCGAGGCCGAGAAAATTCGACATGGAGACACGACGAGGGAGGGTGTCACGGTCTTCAGGCCACCTCCCATCTCATCCATGCAGAATTAGTGGCGTGTCCTGCCACCTTTCTTCCACCCGGACCACCTTGAATTGTTGTTTTATCTATGGGGCCAGATGGCGGACCAAGTCCACCACGACACCCTCATGGGTCAGTGTTTGGATATGCTCTACGATGCCTTCTCCAACGCGCCAATAGGGAAAAGATGCCCAACTTGTGTGCAACTTTTCATGATGCCATCTAAGGAAACTGCTCAGGATGCGGACGCTACCTATGACGCCACCGAGTAAGTTCCATGGTCTTACTTAAGATTCTAGTTCTAATATTTAGAGTTATGTGTATGCTTCTAGTTATGTTTTGCAAGACAATAGTCATAGTTCAGACAATGAAACCCCATCAGTCCTAGTTTCCTATGGGCAGGATTGATGGTAAACTGTCTATTTTGGACAAGGGATGACACCATTTCAATTTCCGCTCAAGCTGCGAAATGGTTGGTAGCCTAAGTACAACTGTAATTTTTGCCAATTAATATAGTAGGAACTTCCTTTTTTACTTAAAAAAAAAAAAAAAAAGTGAAGGTAGAAAAGCATTATAAAAAACAAATCTCTTAAATTTTGGATGCTTAACATTATTCGGTGAGCCTAGAGTAAATCTCAGTAACAACACAATGATAATCAAGATCTGATATGAGGGAAGTATGTTCAAAAATAAGAAGATTAAGCATTTTAGAGATGAAGTAGTCAGGTAAAGAAATGTGTGTTTTCCACAACAAACTTGAGATTTCCATCATTTTCATTAATTGGAAGCCATGCTCTTAAGTTCCCTTTGTGTTCTGTGACCAAATGCATGTGATCTTTTGTTTCTCCATGATTCTTAGAGAACTTGGAAAAACATAAGTATCTAATAAATAAAATGACTTTGAAACCCTGTTATTGCAACCATATAAAGAATAATATTTGTTAAGCAAGGAAGAAAATATTTGTTAGTACAGTATAAATGTTACATTATTTTCCCGACTGAGTAACAAGTCTATGAAAAAGAATTGGGTTTGTCCAAAAATTAGGAAATGAAAAGGAAGAATTCCTTAGAAGCAATAATCTAAGATCTTGGCTTATTATGAACAATCAACTAATGTAAACAAATGTCATGAAATATGCATGTATTTAATATCAAATTCTTGAAATCAATCAAGGATCTTGTGATTCTAATTATGGATTTTAAACTGAGGAATTTGATTAACATGTAAGAGCTTGCATGAATATGAAGAAAGAAGGTACAAGATACAAAGTAACAATATTCTCTTCATTCAAAACAACCATTCACTTCTCCATGTTGCAGTGATAAGATAGTACAAGTTGATGCACAAGGAAACATCAAATCCTTAAAGACAAATCATCTTCAATTCATAAAACAGAGCATCGAAACCCTACAATGAGATATGATCAGCAAACACCCTTAAATCCATTAAAACCAATTAATGAAAAATGCTGAAAATTGACCTCTTAATCTCATCACAAAAAAAATTAAAAAAGCATCATAAATCAAAAGTATAATGAAGAACATCTAAATGTACAAGATCAAAAAGAATATGAATTATGACAAAGCTAAAAATAAATAATCAATAAAGACCCAAACCCATAAACCCCTCAAGGTGGATAAGGAATATTCAGTAAGCTCATAATAGTAGTGGATTAGGTATAAGGATTCAAATTTAGTAGTAAGACCTTTCTTCATTCTTATAAAAACAAAAGGAAAAAGAAATTGTTACAGTCACAACATGATGCTTAAGATGAAAAATGGTTATTTTCATGAACTAAAAAAACATATATAAAAATACTAAATTATAAAATTATAAAGATCAACAAGTATATAATGTTTAAAATTTGTTAAGTATTTTTACAGATATTAATAAGAGATGAAAGAATGATTATTTAACTTACATATCAACTATAGAATGATTATATAACTTATCAATTTATGAATAAGTTTTTTTATAATAGAGTTTGGTTTAAGCAATCTAAAATTTATATTTAAAAAAGTTTCATATTAAACAATGAAATTTTTTAATGTTTAGAGTTTTTAATAATGAAAAGTAATTTATTAGAAAAAAACAAATGTTTAGAATTTTTTTAAATGAGAAATAATTTATTAAGGAAAAAATAAATTTAAAAGAGGATATGATTTTGTATTAAAGGAATTTTGTAAAAAAAAAAAAATCAAATTAAAAGTTTAAGTTGTGAATAAAATTTACTCTTAAAAATAATGTTTCATCAATAAGAATAGAATAGATGTATAACTTGAATATTATAATATTTCTTTTCTCATAGTTTTAATAAATTTTTGTAAATAAATTTTTTTTTGTAAATTAGAAAATTTTATTGAAGCTTACTAGAGTGCAAAATTTACAGTTGGTGGAATAGTCTAAGAGGCGATGGTAGCATCGCCCTGTTGGGAAACGAATGTTTCCACTTGGTCGTAGAGTTCCCAATTGTCCATGCAATTATCAAAAACTGGAAAAAACAAAATTATGTTAAGCCTAGAAGCTAGGATGCTTTGTAGGGATGGAACCCAGTAAACTAAACTATCTGGAAACATATAAAAACCAGTGAAACTTGAGAATGTTGAAGTCATCCGAAGCTAGGGTCTGGCATGCGTTCTTTCTGTTGATCTTGTGCTATGTCCTTGTCTAGAATCCCTATGTTCGGAGTATTAAGTTCGAGAGCACGAGGAAGAGACTCCAGACGCTCCTCACGACGAACCTGACGTTCATCCCTGTTCAACAAATCCTTGATGTCGCACTTGACATCCATGACTGGTCTGGAAAAAATCTAGAGAATTCTTCAAATTCAAGAGCCCATCGCACCGAGAACAATCAAGAGGTGGCAAAAGGGGTGGTGGAGCATCGAAAGAAGAAGGGAGAGGGGAGGAGGAAGAAGAGACGGGGGCAGTCAGACTGGGAGGAGTGGAGGGAAGTGGGGGGTGGATACTGGTGGACGGGCGGTGGTTCTGAGCTAAGCTTAGGTGAAAAACCAAGGGAATTTACAAAGCTATCAAACCACTCTACTCTACAAGCCCACGGTGAGGACAGAGGAGGGAGTTTCAGAGTAGTGGCACGGTCAGAAGTCTGAGGAAAGTTCTAAGTAACTTGCCTACCTCGACCCCGCGAGCCTATGCCCCTCGCAATATACCAAGTTTTTCCATGCTTTGATTTTTCTCGCTATCGCGACATCAGGAAGAAGACCAAGAGAGGAGGGGAGGAAATGGACTAGAAGTGGAGCGGAAGGAAGAGATTGAAGCAAAGGTGGAGTGGAGGGATAAAATCAAACCAAAGGCGAAGAGAAACTCGAACTAGTGTGTAACTGCGATGAGTGAGAGGCAAATGACGTGAATGAGCCATAAGTTTCACCGGCACGGAACAAAAAACATGGATCTAGAGGTTGTGATGGCACTAGTTAGGAGGCCAGTCCATCACATTAACATCCTCTGCAAGCTGGAGTGACATTTCCATAACTGGATTTGTGCAAAAATGAATGTGGGGGTATGTCAATTAATATATTGAATGCATGGTTTAAATGTTTGGAGGGAATGCGGGCTGTGAGGAAATGATGTTGAGTGGGTTGTGGTGAGGTGTTTTCCCCCTTGTCCATGCGCACGATGATCCCAATGACACCCCATCTGGGGGGTAAATTAAAATTTTGAAAAGAAAATAATTTTCAAATTAAAAGTTTAAATAATAAAATATAATTTATTGTTAAAAACAGTGTTTCATATAAAAATAGATGTACAAGTTAAATATTATTATAAAATTTCTTTCCTCTTAGTTTTAATAAAGTATTTGTTTTAGTATGTACATATTAATGGGAAAATATTATTAGTTTTTTTTTGTTTTTTTTTAATAAATGTACAAGTTGAATATTATTATAAGATTTTTATTTTTTTAATAGATTATTTGTATTAGTGTATGTACAAATTAATTGGAAAATATTTTTAATTTTTCATTTATTTCTCTTTCAAGTAATTATTATCTTTTTCTATTTTTTTATATTTAAAAAAGTTAATTTGATTTTTTTCAATTATATATAAAAATTTAAAAATGCACACCATATCTATGAGAAATGGGCCACACATTGAGTGCCTCAATATAGATAAATGGAGGATCTCCCATCCAAACAGATGTGATAACTTCTTATCCTAAGAGCCTATGAAAATATGAGGCATAATTGTTTAATAATATGGAAATATGATAACTTCTTATCCTAAGAGCCTATGAAAATATGAGGCATCATTGTTTAATAATATGGAAATATGAGGCATAATTTTTTAATAAGAGTGTAATGGTGCCATTATTTCTTGGTGATTTGTTTATTATAATAACTTTATTCATCCACCTGGTCGATTTTCTTATGCACACAATTAAAATATGCCAACGTCCTTATATACATAATAAAAATATCTGTACTTGTAATCTTACAAAATGATCTTCAGCACATGAAATGACTAGACTCAATTGATCTATAGTACTCACATATATAACTCAACTGAGATATATAACCAACCTTCTACTGATATACTCGTACATAGGTACATGGCAAAATAACCTTATATTCTCTCAAGAGTTAACATATCTCCTTGCAAGCTTATCTCAAAAAATAGAAATATACCATGCTCTAGTATTCATCAATCCATCCATCTTTTAACATTCATCGAGCATGCATGTCTTGATCATGGTTTGATTAACAAATTTACGCATGACCTACTGTGGAAAACAGATAACTCATTTGAAAATCAATGGCGGGGGATATGAAGGTAAAGGGAACTGAACGACACAGTCCAAACCTAATACGCCTTCAGACATTATCCCATTGTGCTTGAAAAATAATTCTTCGTCCTCCAATATCAAACTGGTCATATTGTTGTGATGACGAGAGCATTTTTCCATAGTTGAATCTTCTTCTAACAATGTCTTCAACTGTTCATCAAAAGACTGGGCATCAGTTATATTGTTTTCAATATTTACAACAATTTGATTTGCTCCAACAAGATCGAGACCGGTAGAAATATTTATGTCTTCCTCAGTCATTTTAGCTTTGTTCAGGTCGTGTTTAATTAGGGCTCCAATCTTCTTCCTCAAATGAGTATTCCAGTAGTTTTTTATTTCATTGTCAGTTTGACCTGGTAGTCTTCCTGCTATAAGTGACCACCTGCACATATTATATTTGTCAACTGTTATAAGAATCTTCGTTTAAAAAAAATCCTAATCCAGTTTGAAAACTATCATCTAAAATGTATGAACGCAGGTACAATTCTAATTATAATTAAGAAAATCATCCTTTTCTATACCAGTATAAAAATAAATCAAGGAACATAACCTACAAAAAATAAAGATTTAAAAGTAATAAACTGATCACATGCCAATTTCCAAGAAGACGATACAATCTAATTATAAGCTCTTCCTTGTCTGTAGAAATAATTCCTCGTTTTATGTCTGGACGAAGATAATTCATCCAATGTAGTCTACATCTCTTTCCATTGTGATTCAGCCCTTCAAATCAAATTAAATTACCTGCAAATTAATTAAAAGTATTCTTATGGATGTGCTAGTAGTTGATTTACCTGCAAAATATGGCATGATTTTATCAAGTTCTTGGGGAGAAAAGTTAGGAGGATTAGTTCAATTGTACATGACATATTCACGATTCTGATTTTTTTGTGGACAGTTTACCATTTTCTACAGAGAAAATAGACTGGCCTAAAAAATAGAAGCTCCAAAAGAAAATGTAATTATTAGAGATGGGATGTGAAAACAAATTTTGATGGTGCCTCTTTTTGGGAAGGAACAGGAGCTGTAGTACTATCCATGGCACCAAATGATGAGTATTACAATCATTTTTCTTTTCTATAGATTTCAATTTGACACCGATTACACAAATAATGTATGTGAATATGAAGCTTTAATTTTAGGACTAGAAGTTGCTAGAAAGTTAAAAATAAAACATTTGATAGGATATGGGGATGTAGATCTTATTGTAAAATAGATTAGACGGTCATATCAAGATAAGCGTCCTAGAATGAGATCTTATATAAATTGTGCATGGGATCTAATTGAAAACTTTTTCTTCTCATTCAACATTCATGTTATTTCAAGATTGCATAATCAACAAGCATATTCATTAACTAAAGTTGCAGCTACTTTCATTCGACCCATTGTTCTAAAATTTAAATATCATATCGACATGAGACATAAACCTTCAATTCCAAATAACATTCACTATTGGATGATTTTTTTGTAATGCATACAGATCAGGAAAATCAAAATGATCTAATTTGGATTATGTAAGAAGGAGAAAATCCAGAGAAACTCAAAGATAGGATTGCAAATCATAAAATGCTCTTGCTAAAAAATAATCAAATTACAAAGGGTCTCATTCCATTAGAAATATTTTTTGATCAAAATGATATCCCTTTAAAGTATACCTTGAAGCCTCAACCTGAAGAGGTTGAAGATTGTAATGTGAGTTTAAAATAAAATCCAAAACTTGTCAAGTTGTCTAAATATCTTCCCACTGAACTGAAGAGAAAATATACTAAATTGCTCCAAAAACATAAAGATGTTTTTGCATGGTCTTACAAATATTTAAAAACTTATGATACTTCTATTATTGAGCATGAGATTCCATTAAA
>JZKD02S1823634.1:670892-681277 GCA_000966675.3 Picea glauca
ATTTATTATATCTAACTACCCATTTATTATATCTAACTACCATAGTGAGCCTTATTTAATAATATAGTGGACCTAGTCCACCTTACATTGAATGGTCTCCACTATTATCACTATGATCCCTCTTACCCCTCCCCCCCCACTACCTCTCTAACTACCTTAAATTCCATCCCCCTTATGAAAGCGTTGTCGTCAACGCTTGATGTGCAACCATATACCAGGGTCCCATGGATAAGTGTGGACCATAGTGTTGAAGTAGACTAGAGAACCAAGGTTACATTGAGAAATGGTAGCCACCATACTGAAGTATTCCAACTGCCATTGTAAACCAGGGTCCCATGTCGAATTGCTCATGTGAACCCCACATGCAAGATATCGGCACCCAATAACCAACTCAAAATGATGCTCTCCATACTGACACCTATCATGTGGATCCAAATAAGAATATTCATCCACATAGTGGGAGATGATCAAACATGAATCTGGAAGAAACAATACCATTGTAGAATATGTAGGCTGAATGTTGGTAACTATCTCTTGATGTCGGACATTGATGTTCTCTACAAAAGGTGGAGTAGAGTCATCAAATAAAATATGGAAGTGGTTGTCGTCCCAAAAACGAAAACTATCCATATACCAATCATCGCACTTGGCCTCAAAATCATAACAAGCATGTATATCTTGATTATATTCATCCCTGCGGCACGCCATAAGAAGAATCTTCTGCATGTTATCCAAAGAATCTTGATTACTGCGAAAACTATCATTGATGCCATCTACAAAGCCATACAATCTGTCATTCAATGTGTCAAACAATTGGGCTTTGAATGCTTCAGTAATCTATAGAATTTATTTGAGGGTTTGAGAAGAAATAACCATATTATCACCATATAAAAATTTATGAACTCTGCAGTCCCACCACCATCACAAAAAAAACCCAAAAAATAGAACAATAAATTATTGCAGAAAATCGCGGCGTTTTCCGGAAAACCCTGAAAAACTGTTGAATTTAAAATGCTCATAACTTCACATCCCAGACTCCATTTCGACTGATTTTGTTTTTAAATTGGGTTAAATTGGGAGAGGAAATTAGATATGTAATTTTTTTGGTCAAATTTTGTATCGATATGCTACAAAGAATAAAATAAATCGCACTGTCGTCCGTGGAAAAAACCTTGAAAAAATGCATATTTTAAAACTTCAATATCTTGACTTCCCGGACTCCGTTTCGAACGTTTTTTTTTTCAAATTGGGTGTTTTTCTGAGAGGAACTTATATCTACAACCTATTTCTGCAATTTTTTCACAAAAATATATTGAAAATTTTTGGAATGCCGTGGCCCTTTTTTTTCTTCTCCGAAAAAAATCTGCAAAAATAAAAACTATTTTCCCACAATGTCTGCCAAGGAAAGTTCTCTGATACCACTTGTTAATAACTAAATACTGACACCTGTCATGTGGATCCAAATAAAAATATCCATCCACATAGTGGAAAAGGGTCGTAGCAGAATCTGAAATGAATAATACCACCGTAGAATATGCAAGATGGATACTGATAATAATCATTGGCTCTCGATTTTTCACATTGATGCTCTCTATTGAAGGTGGATTAAAGTCATCAAATAAAATATGAAAGTGGTTTTCATCCAAAAAAGACAACTATCCATATACCAATCATCACAATCGGCCTCCAAATCATACCAAGCATATATTTCTTGATTATATTCATCCCTGATGTCTACCATAATAAATCTCTCATTCATGCTATCCAATGAATCTTGAATAATATGAAAACTATCATTGAAGTAGTTTGTGAGACCATCCAATTTGGCATTCAATGTGTCATACAATTGGGATTTGAATGCTTCAGTAATTTGTAGAATTTATTTGAGGGTTTGAGAAGAAATATCCATCTAAGTACCCTATGAACTTTTCGGTCCCACAACCATCATGGAAAAACCCAAAAAATAGAACAATAAGTTATGGCAAAAAATCGTGGCTTTTTTCGGAAAAACCATGAAAAAATGTTGAATTTAAAATGCTCATAATTTCACTTCCCAGACTTCGTTTCAGTTCATTTTTTTTTTTTAAATTGGATGAAATTGTGAGAGGAATTCATATCGGTAATTTTATTGGGAAAATTCAGCCTCCAGCCACTATAGAAATAAAAAACAAATTGCACCACCGTTTGCGGAAAAAACCCTGAAAAATTGCAGATTTTAAAACTTCAATATATTGACTTCCTAGACTTTGTTTCAGATGATTGGTTTTTTCAACTTGGTTTTTTTTCTGAGAGGAACTCATATATACAACCTATTTCTACAAATTTTGCATAGAAATATATCAAAAATTTCTGGAATGTCGCGGCCCTTTTTTTTCTTCTCTGAAAAAAAATCTGCAAAAATAAAAAATATTTTTCCATAATGTCTGCCAAGGAAAGTGCTATGATACCACTTGTTCAGAATATGAATGGATATACAAATATAATCACCACAAATACTGAATACACAATAGATCCACAAAACAATATAGGAGGAAACACACTTTATTATTACCAAACCCTTGAGGTAGGGCAACACCATACCATGGATCCTATTATGGAACGAATCCTCTCCTGTTCACTTTCCTCTTCAAGGGGAATCCTCCTATTGAGATACAACTCACAATGCAATAATTCTCTTCATATCCTATTACATTTCTTGAACCCCTTTATATAGTGCTACCATCACCTAAGAACATTCTAGAGGAGAAATCTTCTAGATGTAGAACCTTCTAAGAAGTCCTCTTACATTTATTATATATAACTTCCCCTTTATTATATCTAACTACCATAGTGGGCCTTATTTAATAATATAGTGGACCTAGTCCACCTTACATTGAATGACCTCCACTATTATCAATATGGGCCCTCTTCCCCCCCACCATTATCTCTCTATCTACCTTATAGAGCACATAGGCATGGTTCCAGGGGGAGCGATGGTCACAAGGGGAGAATAAGTGATATGACTTCAGAGTTGCATCAAAGTGTTTCCATCAATGCCAAAGGGTGGGATTTCTTATTAATTGGGTTGTTTTTCATTTATGTCAACCCTTGAAGCAAGTCCAGTAGCAAATTTCGGTAGCTCCAAAATTATGGTTAAGGGACTTTAGTTTAATTGATGTATAATGGTATGAAGTTTAACATATTTGGAGGTAAGACTACCCTAGATAGATAGTAGATGTCATGCCATTTTCAGTGATATGTATAAATCCACATAACTCCTCATGGTTAGAGGGTCATGGCCTTGTGAAGTTGGAAAACCCTCATAAATTGTCTAGAAGCTCCTAGAAGAAGTTGACTAGTCAAGTGAGTAAGACTAGGAGTTAATAATGGGTTGAGTTGTTTTAATGAGAAAATAATTAAAAATAAATTAGTTGCAACTAGAAATGGAGAATTTATTATTTGTAGAAAAATGGGTTAGAAGTGGGTTATCCCTAAAAGAAGGAAATTGGGTTAAGTTGGTTAGAAGGTAACCCGTTGAGGAAGCTACATGGAAGTATAAATAAGAGATAAAGACTCTCCTATTAACACCTATTGAGAAAATTGAATATCTATTATTATGTAAGGTTTATTGCAGGTACTCATTGATATATCTGAATTTGCACAAGTTTGAGGTAGCACGAAGGGTTGATGGTGAAAGTTTCATAATTAGAGAAAATACAAAAAAGAACCCTATGTTCTGAGGCGTACTCAGGCTAACAGTACAATAGGGTGAATACATACGCGGGATAACAGTATAATAGGGTGTGTACATACGCATGATGCAAATATAATAGGGTGCATACATGAGGGTAAAGCCATAGAAACTTGAGAAGATGAAGATGCCAAGTCTCTAGATTTTGCTAGCAAGCTCCCAGGAAGGTCTACAGTGATCGGGTACATCATATATATCCACTAGTTCTAAAGGTATGTCTTATTTATATGAGTAGTTGGATTTATTTGTATACATGAGAAATGTTTATGGGGGTTTGAGGATTTTACCTAGATAGATTATTGGCTGCATGGGACCTTTTGTATAAATCATATCTATTGAAATATAGTGTTGGTATAATAAATATTTATCATTGATATATATTGTTAGTGTTGGGGAACATATTGTATTTCTTGACATATGGTCAAGGGTTCTTGTTATACATGGTTGAGAGATTTTATTTGAGAAGTGGTTGATGTATTGAGAGGATAAATATCATAAAGGTTTAGATATCTAGTTAATGTGACGATTGTTATACTTGTTCATGATTACACACAGTTATATGGCACATGACTAGAGAGATATATAGATACTTTGGGTAAAGGATATGTATGAGGATGTATGCACATGGTACAATTAAAGTCTGGACACAATGACGGGTTGCAGGTTGATGTGAAACAGGCTGCAGAGGGTGAGAAATTTTCAGAAGAGAGAAAACCCTAGTTTTCAGAAGGAATATGCAGGTTCCATAACAGATAGGTTGCATACATATGAAGGTTGAAGTATAGATATGGCACATACATACACATGCTGCAGAACAGAAATGTCATGTATCTGTGGTTTTTTGGTTTGTACAGGCTTAGTTCTGGTATAGTTTGATTATAGGAAAGTGGTACAAGTTGCTATAGGTCAGTGGTACAGTTTGGTATAGGTTTATAGCGGTATATCTCAAAGTGACAGTGGGGTGTTGGTTTCTTCATTTGACACTTATATTTCACGGCAGTTGGACAATACAAGGATAGGTAGTTGTAGCCACCTTTCAGTTGTAGCCAAAGAACATAGGGGGTTGTAGCCTCCTTTTGGTTGTATCCAAAGCATTGGGAAGTTGTATCTTCTCTCAGGTTGTAGTCTTGAAATATAGGGGATCAGATCCTCCTTCTAGTTGCAGCTGGAGAACAAAGGAAGTTGGTGCTTACAATGAATATAATTATTAAATACATATAAGAAAAAGTATTTCATGGTTTTCTCCCGCATTGGGTTTCCACATAAAAATATTGGTGTACTATGTATGTGTATGATTGTTCAGTTGCTCATGGTTTATTTACTCTGCACTTATTAATGATAATTTTTTATTGATCACAAAGATAAATAACACTTGCATACTATGGTTAAAAATGATTATATTGCTCTATTACCGATCCACCCCTCCTATCGGTAACCCAACAAAAATAGCTAAAATAAAAAGGTGTTTAACCAAGCAATTTTCAAAAAATAAATATAGTATGGAGATCGAATTGCTTTAATCTTGAGTGCATGATGTGTGTTTAATAAAATTCCATTGTCACACATGAATTCGCCTTCAGAATACACATAATTATAAATAGAAGGCACTATATATCCCATAGAAAAGTGTGATATTTACTTAGCACTAGTTCTAAATCATTTCCCTTTCCTTGTACATCCAGGAAAATAAATGTGTCACAAATGACTGGGATATCATGAAAATTTCATCACTTGTCAAAATTATCCATGCGAAGGTGTGGAAGTGGAGGACAATAAGTGGCATGAATTCTCCACATGAGCATTGAAAATACACAAGTGTTGGTTGTGCTAGCGATATACCTCTACTAAGTGTAGAGGTGTGCAAGACACAACCGAACTGAGTGTGGACATATCTTCATAGAAAAAACCTCCATATAACTTTAAAAATTCCATTTTAAAAAAGGATTTTGACTAGGAAATTTTGCAAATGTAAATACATTATCATGCTCAAATTTCTTCAATTCGTGGTGCACAACTATAGGAAGTGTGGACATGCACAAGTGCATGATGATAAATGGCATGAATTCTCTACGCAAGTGTTGAAAATACACACGTGTTGTTTGCGCTAGTGATATACCTCTGTGAAGTACAGAGGTGTGGAACAAATAACTACATGGAGTGTGGACATATGTTCATAGAAAAGGCCTCTAAACTACCTTAAAAATTCCCTTCTAGAAAAGGATTTTCACTACAAATTTTGCAAACATAAATACATTACCGAGATCCAATTACTTGAAGGAAAAATGCATGACCCATATTTACTAAAATTTTTCTTCCACACATAAGAATTACCTTCAAAATATGGTCAATCATAAATATAAACCATTAACCAACCCATACAAAGCTAGGACACTTGATTTTCACTAGTTCTGAATACCTGCCCTTTCCTCGTAAATCTAAGCAACTCAACGTGCCATAAATGACCCAACCACCGTGGAAATCACATGCCTTTCCGCAATACATGATTCAAAACTATTGTAAGTGCCAATGTGCGGAAGAACCACAATGCCAGGATGTCTGAGGATTAGTATCAATTATCTACACACAAAAAAGAAAAGAAACTAGATATTGAATGTGCTAGCGAAACACATGTGCGAAGTACGGAAGATATACTTTTGCAAAATGCAGAGAAATGGTGAAATAAAAAGACTGCGAACATAAGTAGAAATTCATTACAAATGGAAATATTGATCATATGTTACATAGAAATCATCTGTTTAGATTGGATGCATTTTTCATATACTCTTGCACATTGTTTATTTGATGCATTTCATGTCCCCTTTCATTTATATTACTCTTCCATTGAATTGGGAAATGGATCAATTAGACAACAAACACATAGATGCATTAAAATCATATAAATATGAATTAGGATCCGATTTATTGCACAAATTACACTAGATTCTTGACCTTAACATACATCTTTCTAAATTGAAGTTTTCTTCATCTTCAAATGTAAACTAAAATGACAGAGAACTACGAGGACATACATTTTTCATACGATGACCCACAAAAGGGTTGATCTGTATTTATGAGCGAAACGAAATGAAACATAGATTTATAATATTAACACAGAGACACAATGAATAATAAAAAAGATACACTAAAACTTGAATTTTATTAAATAAGAAATATGTGGAAACTTTAAAATGTAGATTGAAACAAGCTTGCTAGAATGGTGGCAGCTTATCTCTGAGAAGAGATGTGACAACTAGAATCATTCAAAATAATATGATTACAATGAGGCTCTGAAATCCTATTGACAATAAACATGAATTCCAAAACCGTAGACATGCAAAAACCTAACCCTAGGATATGAAGCGCCAAAATTCATGTGGGCCCCCTTGGGGTAAGTTGGTACATCAACTTCCAGGGGTTGTAACTTTTGCATATGATCTTCATTTTAGGCACATGATAGCCCATTGGAAAGGTCTATCTGAGGAATAAAAATTATTCCATCTAAATTTGAATCAATTTTTATTTTGATTGTGGCGATCCCTAAAAACGTTGTTTAGGGCCTTAAAACATCCCCGAAAGTCAAGGACCGGAAAAATAGGAAAAAACTACCAAACTGAGAAAATTCCAAGATGAGACAATTGGAATCGGTCGATGGCCACCGTTGCCAACTTGGATCAATCCTCCCCCATTAGGAATCAATAGTATCAATTGCATTGAGTTCCCCCATTAGATGAGGAAATTTCTATTGAATTTGTCCTCGGGTGACCCACTTGCCTTGGTGCAGGAGCTTCCTTGATTTGACAACCTAATAAATATGGATCCTCTGCTGGAGATTTCTATTGACCTATGTGTCCATGATATGATTATTGGATGCACGTTCCATGCATTTAGGGTGGAACTCTGTTGGTTTCAATTGTTCTGTTATCTTTGAGGTGTCCAATAATGGTGGAAAATATGGTTGAAGGAGGTCCACATTAAATATTGGATGCAATCCAAGGAAGGGGGGAATGTTGAGCTCAAAATAATTATCACCCACATACTTGGTCATGTTGTAAGGTCCATAGTTGAGTGGACAAAGCTTCCAATGGGGCCATGCAAGATGTTCCTTATGCAAATGAAACCAAACTCTATCTCCCACCTGAAACTTGTGTGGCACCTGGTGTTGATTATGGTTCTACTTGTACTTGGAATTTGACCTCTATAAAATATCCTAAACCTATTGAAAGATGTGATGGACCTCGCTCAATAAAATTGGTAGCTTTTTCGACTTCATTTTGAGCATGGGACAAGTCCTCTTGGGTGGTCACAAGGGGTAGTGCAACATCCATGTTACCCAATTGTTGAAATCCCAAGCCCACTGGAAAGGGGTTGTGGTCAGTTGAGATATGTAGTGCTCTATTGTAGCTATGTTGAACATAGGGAAGACTCTCATCCCATGTCTGGGGATGCATGGAATTTTACATGCGTGGGATATGCACGATAATCTTGTTGTTGACAATGATTTGTTCATCCATCTGGGGCTGGAAGGTAGTATATTTGGTGAGCTTGGTGTCTAGAAGTGACTAGAGGATCATCCAGAATGTCCCGAGGAACCGATCATATTTATCTAAGATGATGGATTTTGGTATCCCAAAATGTACCCATACTCATTCGAAGAAGATCTTGGAAGTGGCCTCTGATGTGATGCTCTTCTTGCAAGCATACATAATATCCATTTTAGAAAAATGATCAACCACAAAAAAAACACAGTCATTTCCCTACTTGGTGGATGCAAGGCCTGACATGTAATCCATGAAGATGGATTCCCAGGGCCTTTGAGGAGTAGGAAGAGGGGCGTAAATGCCTTGCTTATTAATGGTTGGTTTGGAAATGGCATAGGAAATGTAGGACATGATATACTTTCTCGCATCCTATCGAATGTTTGGCCAATAGAAATGTTTTTGCAGCACTACCATAGTATTTTTGACGCCGAAGTGTCCTGCCACCCAAATTTAGTGGGATTACCAAATTAGATTCGCTCGCTCTCTTTATGGAATGAAAATATGGCCCAAACGGATCAGTAGCCGATAATGAAGATGGAAATTAGTGACAATTGTGTTTGTGCTCAGCATATGGTAGGTGGAAGAGAAGTTAGGATCTCTCTCATAGACTTGGGGCCACTCAAAGGTCTCGTGGTCATAGGCATTTAGCACCATGTTGAGTGATGCAACTGCAGGGAGGCTAAGGAAATCAATGACATGATTGGTGCTTCTTGTCTTATACTTTAATTTGAAATGGAACTATTGCATGTATGTGGACCTCTTTTGATGGCGGTCATTCTGTAATTTTCCTTGTGTCTGCATGAATTACAATGACTTATGATCAGTGTGGATGATTGTCTCCTTCACGAGAATGTAATGCCTTTATTCATGACAAGATTACACAATGGAGTACATTTCTTTGTCATAAGTAGGGTACTTACAGAAAACATCTGATAGTGTCTCACTATGATATTCTATGGGGTGTCCTTGCTGAGTGAGAACTGGACCCATAGTATAGTCTGAAGCATCTATCTCAATATCAAAGGTTTGTTGCAAGATGGGTAATGAGAGCATTGGGGCTGAGAACAAGCGTTGCTTCAAATCATCGAATTATTTTTGGTTCGATAGGCCCCACATGAAATTTTCCTTACCAACACCTGTGGCTACTTGGTTGAGGGCCCATTCAATATGAAAAAATCCCAACATGAACTTGCAATAGATATTGGCAAGGCATAAAAAACTATGAAGCTCAGTGAGTGGGTTGGGGATAGATAGTCACTAATCACCTGGATCTTGGTGGAATCAACATGAACCCCATGCTCATCAACAATGTAGCCTCAGTATTGGACCCTCTCCATGTTGAAGGAGCACATTCCCAAATTTATGTATAGTTTATGTTGTCGCAGAGTGTGCGAAACCTATTGAATATGATGCAAGTGCTCCTCCCAAGTCTTGTTGTATATGAGGATATCATCCATATACACCACCACAAAATAACTAAAGAAATGCCACAAGATATCGTCTATCATCCTCACAAAATTTGTTGGGGCATTCGTTAAACCAAATGGAATGAACAACCATTCGAAAAGACCTTCTTTGGAATTGAAGGAAATTTTCCATACATCTATATTCTCTATTGGGACATGATGGTATCCAAACTTCCAAACAATATTACTAAATTATTTGTCTCCCTTGAGCTGGTCAAGGAGATCGTCGATTCGGGGAATCGGGTATCAGTTCCTTACTGTGATTTTATTTAGGGGGATAATCAATGCAGAGTCGACAGGTCCTGTTTTTCTTCTGCACATGTGTTATTGGATAAATCAGTAGGTGCAGACACTAACTGATCTCCCTAGATCCGCCTAGATCTAGAAAAAAACACACTAGAAAATGACACTTTCCTTAAGTTTTAGATATTGAATTTACTAAATAAAGAGGGATAGGTGACATACCATTTAAACGTCGCTTCCTCTCGCTATTGCCATCCTAGCTTCATTCCAATGCTCATACAATGACGAACCTGCAAAAGAACACAAACATCCAAAGTGATAGCAATAGCATACACTCAATATAAACCTATGTATGTGATCAAGGAATCATACAATAAAACACAACAAGCTTTATAGGAAAGAATCATA
>JZKD02S1823634.1:681327-741578 GCA_000966675.3 Picea glauca
AACCTATGTATGTGATCAAGGAATCATACAATAAAACACAACAAGCTTTATAGGAAAGAATCATATTATTGTATCATATTAAATGTGAAATAGAGATTACAACCATGGCCTTGATGTCGTAAGGTCCCTTCCAACTATCCTTCGTCCCCCCCACACTTCTTTCTCCAAGGACTCTGAGACCATGGATCTGATAACTACTCACAATCTATCTTGACAAAGAAATCTCAAAGCCACTCTAACCAAGCTGATAATCCCAAGCCAAAAACCACTAACTTTCTCCATGAGAGCTCCTCTCCTTTTATAAGTTGAAGAGGATAAGGTGTGGAGGTTAGAATGATCCCACTAAATCATGAAAGTGAGTAAGATCCAAACCATTCGGATGCCACCTCACCATGGAAGTTTCTCCTTCTAGAAGCACCAAGAAGATGCTCGTTTTTCCCACGTATGAGCATTCTCGCACCCTGCTTATAGAGAAACCTGCGAACCTCTCGCAACCTAGCTATGGTGAAGCCTACAAGAATCAGGCATTCTTGCATCCTTCCTATATAGCAACCTACGAACATCCTCTTTAATAGGGTTTTTACAAAGGAGAATGCAACTTCTTTTCTCAAGAAAAGTTCTTCTCTCCTCTTTCTTCAGGAACTCGGGCCACTGACCCCTCTGAAGGCAACATATAGGTTTACATCATCAATGGTCATAGGGATGATGAAAATAATGTGTAACAACATGCATGATTAGGCTTTCACATGGTGATGATATGGGTCAGATGTGCCCATTTTTGAGCAGTTATTGGATCTAATGCTTGATATCTTCATTTTCTGACAGAGAGTAGTGATAGACTAGCCCATTGGGTAGTGATGTGCTAGGGTTCATATCGATTAGATGATTGACCTGATAGTGTAGAGGTACCCCAACTAGTGAGGAGAATATGTATTTGTATTATTCCATGACCTTATCCAGTTTCTTTTGCTATGTGGAGAGATGATCCACGAAGGCCATGGATGTGGCTACAACCTTTCGCTCAATTTAAGAGAGAATCATGAAGAAGAAAAACTTCCTCGTATGAGATATGACCCTCCTGCATTGCTTGGAAGAGATCAAGGAAATGGAAGTAGGTGGGACTACTTCGGGTATCCTACACAATTTAATGTTCAAAGTAATAATAATACTGTGAGGCCTAAAAATCATATACATCATGTCATTTCCATAAATAAGGTTGGCCCAAAAGAAATTCACAAACTTCAATGGGTGTGACATGACATAATACCTCATATTTGAAGGGCTTGATGATGTAGGACACGCGACATTGTTGGTTGATGCAAAGATCGCTTACTTGGTGGACCCATCCGATGGTGTATGGTTGTGGGTGCAATGTTGTCGACAGGGCCAACCTCTTGATGACCTCGACTGAGATGAGTTTCTTATGGCTATTGTTGTCAACGATAAAGTGCATTGGAGTACCCTTCACCCACATCTGTGAACATGGATGATTTTAAGGATGGAAATTTAATTTAAAATGTAGAAACCTTGGCGAATCTTACTAATCGTTCATATGTCAACTATAAATGTTTGACGATATTTTTGTAAAAATATTCAAATTTCTAATTATTTTATATAGTTTTTATAAAATTTTGGCGATTTTTAAGGTAAAATAATTTTATCCTATAGAATTTGGGCAAATAATTTTTAAAATAGCGAATCTTGTTTTTGGAAAAACTATAAAAAATTAGCCCATGAGCGAAATTTAGCCCCTAAAATCATCCCTGTCTGTGAATGAAATAGACACTCACCTTCCTTTGACTCATCAAGTTCACTGAGATGGATCTTGGTGGTAGTAATGGTGGCATTGGATTCTACATCAATAATTTGTATCCCCTTTTCTAGTTCTAACTCTGATTTGAAACCCGCATTTGATTCAGAGGCTTTCACCTCCACCACCAATGAATTCCTTCAACGATAATCATAAGTGGTATTCCAAGGGTTTTTATTGAAGTCACACCACCTTCCATTGTCCTTCTTGGTTTCCGTCTTAGACTGGTTGTTCTAAATCTATCCATATTTTATTTTCCCTTTTTTCTTTGGGTTGGGATTTTCCTTGCCCTACTTCTGCTGTCTAGGGTTCCCAGACCCAAACTTCCACATCTTTTGTTTAAGATTCTACTCGATTTTGACATAATATTGATATGCTTCACTCAAGGACGAGATGTCCAGAAACTCCATTTATGTCTATATGTATCTATGCATACCATTGTGGTACTTGAGCAACATATGATGCTCAACCCATATTGATGTGTAAGGTATGGAATACATCAGTGAACTCTGGCACTTTTTGGTCTCTTTCATGTGGTAGTGTGGTCCATCTTCTATACAAGTCGGCATAACTTCCAAAATGGTAGTAGTGTTCCTTAATAGCATCCTTGAAGGAACCCCAAGTGAGTGAAAATGAAAATAATGTGGATCCCTCTATTTTATTTTGCTCACCCACAATCTACCACCAATCTTTGACATGGGGGGTGGCCTTGAGGAGCACAAATGTAATCTTTTTTCTATAGAAAAGGTTGTGGACAAAACAATACCCTTCTAGAAGGTTTAACCATTTATCTATGGAATCTCTATATATTTGACCTTCAAATATAGGAATATCAAAATTGATCTGTACCTTGAAGGAGGCGACGCCTTCACTCAAGGTAGATGTGTCACTTGTCAACAACCGTTGAATGATTTTTGCAAATCTGTTGATCTTATTGTTCCTCTGTCACTTGAGGGCTTACTTGAGTAACATTTTGAAAGGATCTCATATCATGTCGTCTTTTTTTTCTCCCTTCATGGAAGGTTTCTTGGGCATGAGAGAGAAATTGTACTCAAGAGAAACAAGCCCGAGACCCAACTCTCTATACCCTAACATCATTGGGGACATGCACTAAAAACGACAAGGAATAGACTGCTCTGATACCATTGATCCGGATTTATGAGAGGAATGAAATGTAACAAAAAATTATAATATTAACATAGATAAATACTGAATAATAATAGATATATAGTAAAACTTGACTTCTATTAAATAAGAAATATGTTGAAATTGTAAAATGCATATTGAAACAAGCTTGCTAGAATGGTGGAAACTTATCTCTGAGAAGAGATGTGATGTCTACGCTCATTCTCAATAAGATGAGTACAACAAGGCTCTAAAATAATTTTTACAATAAGAATGAATTTAAAAACCCTAGACATCGAAAAACCTAACCCTCAGAGATGAAGCGCCAAAACTCATGTGGGCCCCGTTGGAGTAAGTTGGTATATGAACTTCTTGAGGTTGTAACTTTTGCATACGATCTTTGTTTTAGGCACACAATGTCCCATTGGAAATTTATATCTGAGGACTAAAAAGTATTCTATCAAAATATGACTTTCTCTACAATTTGATTGTGGTGAGCCCTAAAAACATTTTTTAGGGTCTCAAAATAGCCCCGTAAGTTCAAGACCCAAAAACTAGGAAAAAATTGCCAAGATGAGATATTTGGAATACATGGGTGGCCATTGATATCCACCTGGATCAAGGGTTAAACAAAACACCAGAGAAAATTCCAATAAAACATAGTACATGCGCTATGGATAAATCATACACTATTAAACAACAAACACACAAACTAATTGTACATGTCTGTGAGACAAAAATCAATATCACAAACCATTGGTCGAGAGAAAGATAGCATATGGACACCTTGGTATTGTTCAACAAGTATTACAAATACTTTGTAAACAAAAGTTACATGAAAAATTTTCTACTACTTAAAGAGTAATTGAACCAATTTATTTCCCAATAAAAATAAATATATAGTCAAATTATGGCTATAAATTAAGCCCATTTCAATCCAAGATTTTGTATCTTTTCTAATCCCCATCCTATTTACTAGAAATAAACAAGAAATAAAAGTTATTCATTCTAACAAAACATCACAACATGAAAACAATAATATTGAATGCAAATGAATTCTCACTTTTTGACAAAGATGTGTATAGGCACAAAATTGGAACTCTTACAAATAATGATTCACAACAATCGAAAATTAAGATGACCCTTTTCTTTTTGAACAATAGCAGCCTATATTATGATCAAACATGAAAAGAAAAAATGGAACAAAATGTGGAATGCATTAACTAAAATATACCTAGGACTATATGAAAATGCATCCAACCTAAAAACAACACTTCTTTACGTCACATGATAAATAATGCACTGCTCCCTAGATTTATATCTTTCAATATTTTTTCTTTTTGCCACCTTTTAATTTATGTCATTCAAACCATCCCTAGGTTATCTCCATAACATCAAGCAACTGCAAAATAAAAACAACAATGCAAGCTCTAAAAAACACACCTTCTTTATGGTATGTTTAACATTGATTCTTTCTGATGTATACAGTGTCTGAAATATCCCTTGATCGAATTAACTTAAGAAAAGGAAAAATAAGAATCAAATTCTAATTTTATTTTGCATATATCATGCAATGAAGAGGATTTCTCACCCTCTGACATAGAATTGTAGAAGTCAAAAATTATAAGTCATGCAATTCGCAAGTCACGACACTTGAAAATTGAGAAGAGCTTTTTCTTTATGAACTATAACATATTACATGGAAGTCAAACACATTAAGAAAACACAAAACAAAGTGAACAATACAACCTCCAAATATGACACTTTTTTCTTTTCACCTCTAATTCTATCCAGCCTACACAATTTCTGTAACAACCCTTGATCGACTTAACTTGCTGATGAAAACTAAAAATAATTATGAGGTTCCAATTCTATTTGGCATATACAATAAAAAAAATATTCCACTCCACCATTTCAGCCATTAACATAGTAGAAGTAATTACAATGTGCATCATATGTACACTATCAAACAAAAACTAGAGAAACTAATTTCCCCTTTCTCAAATACAAAAATTAATATGGCAGCCTATCGATTAAAAGAAAGATAATATATGCACACAATTTCTTACCCTCTTTTTAGCATTGAAAGTCACCCTCAAATTGCGGGAGGATAAGCCTAGTACCCATCAATTTTTTTGTTGGATGTTGGTTTTATATGAGTGGAGCTCAATGGGCAAAACTCAATTTATGAATGATGTTCAACACAGAATTGGACAAGAAATGCACAGGGAAGTGAGGGCCACAACTAACTCCAGTGAGTGAATTGAGTTTAAGTGTGAGCAATGGGAAGACTTAGTAATAAAGGTGGACAAGACTGCTATGGGCATCAAGCCTTCAAGCAAATTGGAGAAGAAAAATTCATACTCAATATCACTCTTAAGCTCAAGCTTCTGACACTAAAATATGTCCAAATAACATAGTCACAACAACACAATGATCAAACCTACATCACCATGCAGCTACAACAACTCGATTGGATCCTCCATGCCCAAGCCATTTAGTGTAAGAGGGGAAAATATCACTAGAACGATGAATAAAACCAGTCACGATACCGCTGCAATCAAACCTACATTACAAAAGAATAACAACCCTTGACTGGATCCTCCATGCCCAAGTGTTTTAGCACAGTTTTAACAAAGAGACGAAAAGATGTTGACTTCTATTAATATGAAAGTCTCAAATCCAATACATAACTAGAGAATAGTTATGGCATCAAAACATTACAAAAGAGGGATCTCTGCTCAACCATTTGATGACCATAACAAAATATCAAAACTACTTATTTATACTCATAAAAGTCCCCTACTATCAGGAGAGTGATCTGATCACTACATTCAAAAATTTGCATTTGAGCAGTCTTCTGTCAGACTATGCATGTATCCCTCTATCAGACGTGAGCTCACATTGACATAGGTTTGCAGGAGAATATTTCCATAGGGGTACCTCGAGTTGACAACTCTATTTTCCATGGTCATCTCCTCCATACTTTCTAGTTAGTGAGTGAGTCAGGGTTTCAATAACAAGATCCATTTTCATTAATTGGATTTTCTCGAGATTGAAACACAACTTAATGCCTAGGGGGAGGCCACATGATGCTCTTGGATAGGACGTTATATAAACACATGATTTCAGGTCCGCTCAAAGATGGTTTGGGTTCACACCACTTTTGAGCCCACAATCCACCACCTTTTACCATGTATTACTTTTACCAAACCATAGTTTCAATTGCGGGACCACTCAAGAAAATTATCACCCAAGCATGTCACGTCCTCGCAATGGACTGTGGTTGTTGATCTTGTGATATTGGGTGAGGATTTACAATCAACATCTCAAATATTCCCTCTTTAGATCAATGGATCAGATCTTCCCTTTTCAAATTGATGGTCGAGATCTGCTTTTCATTTCAGGCTTCAGACTTTTCAAACCTCAAACCTCCTTTTTCTTCTGCTTCTTTTACCTAAAGCGAAGTATCTAGCTACACGAGGCTCCTACTAATCGATGACTAAGACATTTTTTGGGTCCCCGGGCTTCGGGAAAATCAAATATCAAATCTCGCTTAGCTTCTATGTTTTTTACCTGGAGTTGTCGATCTATTGACACACGTCTCCTTCAATCAATGACTCTGCTCCTGTTTCAGGACTTTGACCCCTTCAACCAGATCAACAACCCTTCTTCTCCCTTCTTGATCAATGATCAAGAGATACTTCAGGTCTTAGGGATTTTCCCCCCTTCACTTTCTTCTGGAGCTCTAGATCTGGCGCCACGTGTCCATTTGAATCGGATGACTGAGACTTAGTCTAGGCCTTTGGGCTTTAGGTGTTTTTCATGGCGCTATACTTCGTGCAATTATGAAACTATGAATACTTGGGGGCTACTAATCTGATCCTCACAGGGGATTTCCACCGTCGCAAAATTGAGCCCACTAGTTTCTATTTTAAGCCTGAAATGAGTTTCTCTGCATGCTGCACTCGGACGCTTCCTGTGCAAACCAAAAACTTGGACGACCTGTTGCCCTTGACAACTATATGTGATAACATTTGGCTCCATAGGGGATGTAATGCTCCCTGCAAGCTGCCAATAACAAGTAGTTCCATCCGCCTTCTGCATTGGGCTTTGGAGTCATGCTAAAAAAATATCCTGTTGAGGATTAAAGGCCGATAAGAACACTATCCTAAAAACAAAATCAAAATACATGGGCTCCAGGAGGATCTTATTTATGTACATGTTATCCCCAATTTCTAGGGATAACTAGGAGATCATGTCTTGAGGCCCAAAATTCCTAGACATGGAGTACCGAGAGTAGGATTGACTTGAGTAATGGCCCTGGAGGGCCCATATTTCCTCTTCTTCATCAGACTTGTCCTGTCAGCAGCAACAACATCCATCACCTTTGGCTCGGACTTGTATCAAAAGAGACTCTTGCTCCATGAGGTAATTGGTCCAGGTATCATGGTATGTGTCATGTTTGATCATTATAATCTTCATATATATGCATCATATTCCTTTCATTTCTGACGAGTGCTTGGACCTTACACTAACCCACTTGACCATGGTTGGGGGGATTAACGGGGTACCCTAGCAAGCTTGTGCCCATAGGTTTTGGTAAGCTACCAGGGGGGATTTTGAAGAGCCATCATCCGCTCCCATCATATTATCACTTTTACATCTTATCTCCCATCCATCTATCCCATTCCCCTAGTCTGGACATTAGGATGACCTATTTGTGGGGTTACACCTTATCCTGTGGGAAGAAGGGGCTAAATACCTAGGGGGTAAAAGCAGCTGGTAAGAGATAAAATCCATAAAAAATAAAACCTAGAGATGCCTCGCCCAAGGCTCCCCGAGAAGGCAATAAAAGGCCTCTCAATAAGAAACAAGAGGGACCCGAAGAAAGATAACAAAACAAGACCTAACCAAGAGGATGGGAGGTCTCATCACGAGCCAACCCATTATGTTCATAGGTACCTAGCAGTATGACACTGCCATTATCTGGTTACCATGCCAGGGCAATGACCTTTGGTTGCATGGCCAAGGAAAAATGGGTCTCATCACGAGTCAACCTTATCATCTTTGTGAAAGTACTCATGGGTAACACTGTCAGCTCTGGTCACCATGCCAAGACAGTGTCCTCTAGTTAGACCTTGAAATAAAAAGAAAGAAAAAGTGATAAACAAAAGAAAGAATAAAGGCAACAAAGGGCTTGGAAAGAATTGCATCCATGACGGATACAAATCACCTCCTACAAAGGCACCCATGGATAATATCACCCCTGTCTTCCACCATGTCTGGACATCTTGTGACCACACCATCTCATGTTAAATGGCTTGGATGATACCCTTTGGGAAACTTTCCTTTCCTTATGGATGCTGGCTCAATAGGGCACTTTGTCTTTTTCTTCAACTTTGTATAGTAGGTCATTGTAATGTCTTTGAGCTATTAGATGATATGTTAGGGGTTTTATGCATGCATTTGATAAAATTAATGATGAAATATGATTGACATTGCTATGATCCTGAGGACTAATGAGCCCATGGAGGGAAAAGTTTTTGATGTGTAGGACCATGCCCGACGGGCAGGTACCAAGTGGACCGGTACACATGGGGAGATGATTAGTTTGGACCTCCATGGGGCTGAAGATCCCATCAGATGGTTGCTGGGACCTCATCAGGGGCAGAGACAGGATGGTGATTGGTCGAGAATTTTCACAAGGGAAGAAGAAGGACATTTTCATCCAAGACGCTTTGGCTAAGCCCAGCCCTAGGGGGTTGACCCACTACAGGTGGAACGTGTCACTCTAATGGCCTAGGACATCATCTAGGAGCCCTTGATGTCACCTCCAGTGTATGGCACCTTGAAAGAGCATTTTGGAACATGTGGCAAAGTTTGGAGGCCCAGAAAGGGCCAACGATTGTCATCTAGTGCTGTGATTTTCCCTAAAAAGGGATAACGTCTCCCTCAAAGGGGATAGACGTTTTTCTCATTGCTCATTTAGGGTTTTCTTCTAGCAGTTTGATGTAAAACAGTATGAGTTTTAGTTATTAGCCTTGTCGACTGTTTTAATGACCTAATTTTAATTAACGGTCATTGCATGATATAAATTGAGGATGTTTTCCCTCATTTTGAAATAACACAATTCACTCACACTTGTGAGGTCTGATTTTTGTGCCCTTCTTGGGTATATTTGTTGCATAAGTGAGGCGCACTTGCTATTGGAAGGATATTTTTGGCATTTTATGGCATTTCTCTCAAGGAAGGTTTACAACTAGGGTTTGCTTATGCTTCTCTTCATGATATGTAAGTGAATTTTCTTACAAAACTTCTTAATTGAATGGTTGTAGGTGTAATTTCTTGCATTTGCTTATTATATTGTTGATTTAAAACCCTAGGTAACAATCACACAAGTAGGTTATTGTTACATGTCCCCTTAGAGAGAGATTTTTTTTAGCCATTGAAGAGGAGGGATTGAGCCTAGCCTTTGCTACACTCATCTTGCCTCTTCTATTAAGCTAGCATTGAAGTTTATAGTTTAAAAAGGGGTGATGTCCTAGGCCTAGGTTATCTACACCTAGGGACATCACCTCCTAGGGTTTAAAATCCTTGTCCTTACAACACTTTCTCCCTTAGACTTATCCTCTATGCTAGCCGTTTTGCCAAGTTGACCTAAAGAAGGAGGAGAGAGCATGAGGTCTTGCTTAAGCAACACTAGAGTGAGCCTCTTTCCCCTAGGGTTTTGATTCTAGGGCCTTGCCATTGTAGCCCCATAGAACCCTACCTTCTAGTCTTTAAGTCATCATCCTTTCAAAATCTTGTGCCCTTTTCTTATTTGACTCCATATACCCTAAGGCACTGATACTTGACCTCCAACGTTGAAGTCTTAGTGTACAAAACAAATCTTTAAATTTAAATTCTTGAAACCCTAACTACTAACCCTAACCCTAACTAAGGCTGATGTCATAGTAGGTTGTTCTTGATGCAGCAAGATTTTGACTATTGTGAGCAATTGAATGATGTTCTAAAGGTATTTATTGATTAATGTATTGATTGGATACATAGTTGACTTGGTCATCTTCATAGTTATTGATGAATTCATGCACTTTTCATAGATAATTGAAAAAACGTTGCTTTCATTGATATCTATTGCTTTATATTGCTTATTGAGTTATATCAGATGGTCATGTGAAGTGCTAACCCATTGTATATAGCCTGTATATATTTTTCTATCGTTACTTTGTTCAGAGCAGGTGTTCTCATTTGGGACTAAACTTCATTATTGGCTGATTAGCCAGACCTTCTGACCTTGGTGGTAACCTGTGAAGGGGGAAAACCTTAGAACTTGACTTTATATCTTAGCCTCTTCAAAACCCCAGGTTGTCGGGGACGTCTCCCTTGGGCTAACCTCCCTAAACAGAAAGAACCTCCCCATTGTGGTGACATTGGGTGGGGAAGGTTCGTGTTTCGCCAGTTTGACCCTTGTCCTTTGGCTATTGACCTAAACTACAAATTATGCGATAACATTTTGGCACTGTTGTTGGGGACACTGAGTCAATCTTCCTCAATGACAAATCTTTTGGTAAGCCTTGCCTCAAAAACCTTTCTCTTACAAGCTTACCTGGTGACTCCACTAGGCTTTTATTCCCCTTTTCTTTGGTAGTTTCAGGAAAACTATCTAGCGACTCCACTAATATTTCTTAGGGTGCCGCATTACTTTCTATGATATTTTCCAGTTATGGGATCATGGCACACTGGGAACAAATGTATCTGAGTATTGATTTCAGAAGTTTTCAAGGATACCCAAGTTACTTTGATACAAAATGGCTAAACAACTCTCCAACGTTTTTGGGCCTCCTAGCTCCTCACATAGTAAATTTTTTGGAGTATTTGAGTGAGATAAAGTTGGGAGGAGAGGATGCTCTTATAAAGTTGTTCTTACTCACTTTTCCATCCTACTTACAAAAACATTTTAAGAGTTGTTTCAAGGACAAGGGTATATCATCTTTCATACACCTCATCAATAGGTTTATAGACCTTACTAAGCCAGATTTCCAAACGTATGAAGATGTCCTTCAGAACCTCATGGAAACCTTACACCACAAAGGATTCACCACTGAGATTGTAGAAGATCTCAGGAGAGATTATCACGATCAATACCAAGAATCCTTCAATATAAGAGACGAGGTTTATGAATACCATTATCAACCCCTTGAAGAGGAGCAAGACCTCTCCCATAATCCAATAGAATGCAACGAAGATATAACCAGAGACATGAATTATGAGGATGAAGCACCAATAATCGATCCTTAGTTTGATGAAGCTCTCCAAGATCCTGTTCCTCTTGCACAAGATGATGAGAATGAGGTCAGTCATTTTCCTTTCCAGTCTTTTGATGATACCTTGTTCTATGACTCAGGGAGTGAAGAAGAAATGGAACCCTTGGACAAGCGAGATCCACTATGTCTCGAGTCTGAAGATGTAGAGGTAGATCTTCCACTTGATGAAGCTATCCAAATACTTGAAGCCCTTTCACAGGAAGGATTAAGTGATGTAAATTATTCCCCCTTCCAAGTTTTTAGTGGTTCTTTACCTTATGACCTAGAGAGTACAGAAGTATTCGATGTTTTGACTCCTCCATGTTATGATACTGATACTGACATAGCTGATTTCGACGAGTTCATACATGTTGGGAGACATAGATGGGATGCATTTAGTTATGATACAGATCCCATCTATGACATAAAAAGTCATCTCCAAGTGTTTCCTTTGCAATTATCACAGCAAGCTCTTGAACAGTGGCAACAAGGAGATAAGATTTTTACTGACTCTCCACAAACACCCAAGGTTGACCAAGTACAACATTTGCCTGATGATTTCCGGTCTTACCTTGAGGCTTTTGATGAGTACTCCTCCAAGCACTTAGATTTACCCTATGAATATGACTATGAACCGCCACTATGCTCGGATTTTGATAGGAGTAAAAACATTGTTTGCCTGAAGAAGGATTCTCATGACCTTTCTCACTAGCTACCTATTATTACTTTGTCGTGTTTTTCCATTCAAGATGTAGTTGGAAAGTATACTTTTAACATCAAGCTTCATCTTAGGCAAACCCTAGAATCCAAGGGGTGGTTGGGTACTGCAAGATTGAGTCAGTTATCCCAGTTTCCCTTGATAGCTTGCCAGTCATTTGTTAGACCTCTGTCGATCCCTTCCTTGACTTTAGAGCATGAGGATGTCCTAGATAGCCAGTTTGCAGGCCCTTTGAGTCGGTTTTCTAAACCTTGCATTTTTCATGACCCTTTCTTGAAGTGGATTGAATACTTTTCTCAGAAATGGACTTGGCATGATTTTATCCCTCCCACCCACCTCCATGAGTTAGATTTTGAGATTCCTGATGATATGATATATATTCTAACCCATGACATTTTTGTGCTTGATTTATCACTGTTTTGGTTTATGATAAAGCACAAGGGCGGGCATTGAGGAACGATGTTGGATTGGCTCCACTGGTTGTTTGACTAAACCAATATCCAGCCAGCAGGTAAGTACAGGTAACTATTTCACTCTATATTTACACTTATGATTGCTTTATATACATATATATGTTGCGGGGTGGAAATACCACCCCACCTTTGTTATTGATGCCCTTTTCGAGTGTGAGCGGGTCTGTAGGTCTATGCCAGAGATGCTGAGGTTTTCATGTGCTCTACAGTGAGCACATGTCCCTGAGTTGGAGCTAGATGTTATCCCCGATTTCTAGGGATAACTAGGAGATCATGTCTCGAGGCCCACAAGTCCTAGACATGGAGTACCGAGAGTAGGATTGACTTGTGTAATGGCCCTAGAGGGCCCATCTTTCTTTTTCTTCATCAGACTTGTCCTGTCAGCAGCAGCAGCATCCATCACCTTCAACTCGAACTTGTATCAGAAGAGACTCTTGCTCGATGAGGTAATTGGTCCAGGTATCATGGTATGTGTCATGTTTGATCATTATAATATTCAGATATATGCATCAGATTCCTTTCATTTCTGACGACTGCTTGGACCTTACAGTAACCCACTTGACCATGGTTGGGGGGATTAACAGGGTACCCTAGCAAGTTTGTGCCCATAGGTTTTGGTCAGCTACTAGGGGGGATTTTGGAGAGCCATCGTCTGCTCCCATCGTATTATTACTTTTACATCTTATCTTCCATCCATCTATCCCATTCCCCTAGTCCAGACATTAGGATGACCTATTTATGTCTTTTTAAATATTTACATTTACTAGTGTAAACTATAATTCATATGAGTTTTTGACATTGCAAAACCATTTCTTTGAATGACTTTTAAGAAATCACTTTCATTTATTATTTGAAATTATGATATCCATATTTCCTTGTTAAAGATGGTTCCATATGTTTTATTATGTGTTAAATAAATTTGTAATGTGAATACTTTTATCAACATATAATACAACTAATTAAACTTTCAATTACTTATAACATTTGAATTTTCAAGAAAAGGTTTTTAACTATTACTAAATTTCTATTTTGAAAGTTTAGATAATTTAGTTTGAAAGTTTAGATAATTTAGTATAGTATAATAAAATTATGTAAATAATTATTTCTTTTAGCTATTAGTAAATTTTTATTTTGAAAATTTTAGATAATTTAATATAAGATAGATTAAATAAATCGTTATTTTTTTAAAGAAATCTTAATGATTTTACACAAATACTACAATGAAATGTAAATTAACCACTTGTGGAATAAAGATGGTTCCATATGTCTTATGAAATATAAATTAACCACTTATATAATAAAGATGATTCCATAAACTGTTAAACAAAAGTTTATAACTATTACTAAATTTCCATTTAGAAAATCTTAGGTAATATAGTATAGGATAAAATAAATTATGTAAGTAATTGTAATAATCATTTTACACAAATATTTAACAACAAAAAGTTTCTAACTATTACTAAATTTTCATTTAGAAAATCTTAAGTAATATAGTATAGGATAAGATAAATTATATAAATAATTATAATAATCATTTTAGACAAATATTATAAATGAAATGTAAATAAAAAAAAGTTTACTACATTTTTTTTAATTTACTTATCACTTATTTACCAAGTCTTAAAGAATGTGTAATATCAATTATAAAATTATAATGCACTTTGTGTTATGTAACAATCCAATGATTTTTTAGAAATTAATTTTTGAAAATTAATTAATAAAGTTGAAAATGACAAAAATATTTTTAAATTATTAAAAATGTAGTTTAATTATAAATATTATTAAAAAAAAGATTAAAAATATATTAAGTATTAAAGATGTAGTTTAATTATAAATATTATGCACTCTATATACATAGTATTATTAATCCTTTTGGAAGTGGAAGATAGAGTTGGGCTACATGCTAATTTGAAAATTAAATAAATGATTAATTTTAAATTTTAAATTTATTAATAATTAATATATAATTACTTTTTAATTAATTTGTTTTTTCATTTTTATATTGTTGGAGATACGGAGGTGGTATATAGCAATGAGTTAGCATTGACTTTTATATTAGTTTTATGTTAACTTAAAAAATGTGCATAAATTTTAATGTTGAACATAACAAATAAAAATATTTAATTTTCAATATAACAAAATTAGTATTTTTATGACCTCCGATTGACCAATAAATTGATAGTGTTATTGCAACCTTCACTTCATTAGATGTTTGAAATTAATTTTGACATAACTATATATGAGTGTCACTTTCTTATAAGGTACAACTCTATTGATAAAATAATTTTATAACAAATATAAAATAAAAACCATACATATGTTCATATTGAATTAACCCCCTTCCACAACTCTCAAAACACATTGAATGGAGACACTTTACCCATCAATTGTATATAAACCAAGTCATATGAAATGAATCCATTGACCTATGAAATAAGACTCTTTTTATTATTTTCTTTTCTTATTTTTCCAAATATGTAGTTATGAAACCATTTTTAATTCTTTTGGTAAGTTACCAACCTATGAAATAACACTCATTTTTTTTATTTTCTTTTCTTATTTTTCCAAATGTGTAGTTATGAAACCATTTTTTATTTTTTTGGTAAGTTAATTGATAGCTACGGGGTTAGAAACTCAATGGATTTAGTGGCAGGCTTGTTCGGGCAATGTCATTGGTGGGGCAGACTCCCATTCTTTTTTTTGGCAGAAGTGATTTGGCATACGGTTAAACTTGTTAGGACAATCTCTATGAACCCAAAACCTCCACTATATACTAAAAACTCCACTATATACTAAAAACTGCTATACAAAAAAACCAGTTGCTTATGGAGACATATGATAGAAACGTTGGGCTCCAAAATAAATTTAGGCTTTTTTGAAATGACATAATTTAATTATAGGAACGAGCTAAAGCACTCGCACACCCTCTAAGGGGAATGGGAAACCTCAAAGGCAAAAGAAACTTGGTAAGTTTACATAGATTTTAGTAAAATTTCTTTTATTATCTTCGGAGTATATCGTAACCTGCTGCACTTGTTAAAAATAATTATTAATAAAACTTTCTCTATAATTAAGAAATAAATGAGTATTTTTAAATGTTTTAGAATCAGGAATTCACTTTATTGTTCATAGAACCAATATCTTAAAAAAGAAAAACAGGTACTTTTAGATATGTCTTAGAATCACTTATAGAAAATCCACTTTATTGATTAATATCTTATCATAAAGAGATTTTAAAATTGTGAAACAAAAAGTCAATATATTATAGTATTATAGATAATAATTTACTTGTTCCTGAAAATGGTTACCACCACACTAATAGAACCAATATGCCAATGACGAAGTACCCGAAGGAGCCGAGAGCTATCTGGTATCATCCCATGACCTAATGGGGACAAAACACCGGGCACACCATGTGGTCTAGCCGGGCAAAAGATTTGCATAATAGACACTTCAGAGCGGGACCCATATTGTTGTGTGTGGTCACCAATTAAGGCAACTGCACGTTCATCTGTTTTGGGGGGTAAAAGTTAGATTTCCTACTTCGTTTATATTGGGATACACAACTCTTCGCCACTAGATATTAACAGAAACATAAATTAGCATAAATGCAAGCAGTTCAAAGTGAAGTAACACAACAATATAATACTTAATGTGAACAATTAATGGATGGATTTATAATCATGAATTTTATAATCCTTTGTTTTTTGGACT
Organism: Picea glauca; assembly: GCA_000966675.3. Classification (NCBI taxonomy): domain Eukaryota; kingdom Viridiplantae; phylum Streptophyta; class Pinopsida; order Pinales; family Pinaceae; genus Picea; species Picea glauca. The sequence goes on from JZKD02S1823634.1 coordinate 697,474, forward strand.
TTTATTTCTAAGAACTAAATATTGTTAAGGAAAATACTTAATTACATTTTAAACTAGTTAGTCAGTTAATTTACTATTATAAGAATTGGTAACTCCATAACATCTTGTAACCATATTGTATAACTATGCATGTTCATATTAATAAAATACACATCAATAATGTGTTGCATCAAATCTATCTTTGCTTAATCTTTCAGAGTATTAGAACGGGTCTGGGCCTCACTCTATCACTGGAGGGCCCAAAGACCCAAGGTTATGAAGATATCTTCATTTGAGAGAAGAGGATTCAATTTTGAAACTAATTCTATTGTTGCATGTTTGAGAGAAGAGGATTCGATTTTGAAACTACTGCTATTGCTGCATAGCAGGGAAGTAAGTGATGAAGAACCTTTCTGCTCACTCAGAAGATATGAAGCCGGTAATTGCTGAGTTAAAAAAGTTCGGTTGGAATTTCGTGCAGGCGAAGTGTGCCATCGAGGGTTTCACGCGTTCAGTTCAGGCGAAGTATGCCATCGAGGCGCTGAGGAAAATGTGTAGAGAAGAGCTCAGAAGGTTGCAGATCAATAGAGATGAGTGAGAGAAATTGATCTATCTGAGCGTATGGAAGCAAGGAGAAAAGGGCCATTTGGAAAGCCACCCAGAGAAGTTGTCGCTTCTCCCGCCCAGAGAAGTTGTCGCTGCTCTTTTATTTGGAATGCTGAAACAAACTTCGGATTCGCGTGGCGGTTTTCATAGATCTCGCTGAAAAGTATTTGCAGTTTATTTGAAAGTTGAGCCAATTTAGCGCAGTTGATGCGGTTTACCAGGCCCTCTAGAGTAGTAGATTCACACAGCACAAAGATAAAGTTTACCAGGCATGTGAGAAACCCTGGAGAAGCGACCAGAAAGAAATTTATTTGAGAGGAGCACCCATGTGATTTTTGAGAAGCTACCAGAAATTTATTGGGGAGGAGCACTCCATGAGATTTTTAAAAGATTGGCACAATCCGGGAGGAAGTCAAACAAGAATTTTTTTATTTTAAATTTTATAAGATTATAAAAAAAAAAAAAGGGTGCTCTCCATTATTTAACAAAAAGTCTTTATTTATAATTTAAAGATTCTTTATTATTTCAAAGGAGGTCATGAGAAGTTTTTGGGTTGCGCTTGGTGTGGAGTTATAAGGATCCACAATTTGTAATTGAAAATTGAATTTGTAATTGAAAATTGAGTGGAGCCATAAAGTAAATGTTATGGTTGGAGTGGATTTGGATGAAATTCTCAAAATGATTGGGAATAGTTTGTTTGTTGAAAGCATGTTTAGTGTGTTTAGTTGTTGTTTGTGTAAGTTGTTAAAGTTATGAAAATAACTTTAATGCTTTGGTGATATGAGAAAATATTTGTCTTGGAATAATGTATTGAATCTTATTGAGTCTAGCTAACTCAATATTGGTATAGTTATTTTGTTAGAATTCACGACTCTAACAAATGACAAGAGAATAAGGAAATCCAAGATGAAGATAAATTCAAGAGCAAAAAGATGTTAAGCATGGTGATGAGATTTATTTTGGCATTTATAAAAAGAGTTGCAAAGAGATAAGAAGTTCAGTGAATCAAAGAAGCATATTCTAGCTAGATCAACAGAGCCAATAGATGAAGAAAAGTCATCATGGAGCAAATAATCTACAAGAAAGAAAATTCAGGCTTGCAAGGAGAAAAAGCCACAAGATAAGAGTATAGCCTCTTCTATTGTTGAAGAGAAAGAATTGTTGACGCTAAGCCATTTTATGGACAATGTTTCTGCATTATTGAGCAGTAAAAACTGCATGAAGAAAGTCGCAAAGAAGAAAGATGGGCAGAGACATGCAACAAAATATAACTAATTTTTTTTTTGTCATTCATCAACAAATACATAAGAAATGAATTGTTGTAATTTGAGGGGTGCATGTTCTGTTGTACCCGACAACCCAGTAGACACTCCAGTAAGTTTTTTGGTCCCATTTGTAATAAGTTGTAGGCAAGATTTGTTCCCCATGTTCAGTAAGCCCTGATTGAATCAGGCATGCATAGGTCAATATGTGATCATTTGGTTTCATGCAACATGAAGTGTTGGCCATGATACATCACAACTATCCCTGGTTTAGAGCAACTTGAGGCACTGGCCAGAAGGAATGTGGTATTAAATCCACTTTGGTAAATGAATGTGGTATGAAGCCCACTTTGGTAGATACAAGGGTGTCTACTCGTATGCTAACTTGAAGATTGTATTGGAGAATTTGAATCTTCGGTTAACAGGGGAAATTCAGGACCAAGTTTTGTTTAAGGGGGAGTGTGAAGTCTATTGCATTATTGCATTGGACGCTGGTGATAGGCTTTATTGCATTGGACGTTGGTAATAGTGATAGTTTTTCCTGGATGTAATTAAGGGGGAGTGTTAAGGAAAATACCTAATTATATCCTTAACTAGTTAGTGAGTTAGTTTACCGTTACAGGAGTTGGTAACTCCGTAACGTCTTGTAACCATATTGTGTAACTATACATGTTCATATTAATAGAATACACATCAATAACATAGTGTGTTGCATCAAATCTGTCTCTGCTTAATCTTTTCAAATACCAACCCTTGAGATGGATGCATTTTTTGTTTTTTGCTTCAACAAAAGAACTGCAATGTGATGAATCTATAGTACATGCGCCATACTGCAATTTCAGAACTGCCCACTCCTGCTCGAATTATTGGATAGTTGTAAAACAAAGTGAAAGGACAGTTGTTGTTTTCAGCATTTATGAATTTTGGAGGTTCTATTCGACATTACCAATGTCTTTTTAGTTGTAGATGAAGCAAAGAGTTTGTGGTAAATTCCAGTTTCCACAGATGTGGTAATAGCGCTTTTCCCCAGTGGAGAACGGTGCCCAGGGAAGGTAATTATAAATTTCTAATGATGTCGATGTCGATCACCTTACTCGTGATTGGACAATGATAGGTAATTGGTTTCTTTAATTTTCTTCAAAGGGTTTCTCGCAACAACAGTTACTCTTAAAGTTAAGTCGAAGGTTCAATGGAATGATGATTTTTTCTTTAAAGGGTTTCAATAGGTTTCTATCTTCTATCAACAACAACGACTATTTTTAAAATTAAGTCAAAGGTTCAAGGGTTGCCCGAAATTCTACAAAAAAATTGTCGAATTCATAGATTTAAGTGATTATTATTGTATGATCCAAGTGCTTGCTTCTAGAGTTTTTCAGTTTATTTCTACATGCAAAAATAGGTTTAATCTCCAAACAAACTTGTCATAAATGGTAATATAACTTTGAAAAAACTTGTGACATCAACTTCAAATTTCCATGCATTTATGGCAAGTTACACTTACATCCTTCTGTGTTCATTTCTGTGCTACTTTGCGCTCATTTCATCCACAAAATTATCAAGAATTGATACGTGACTATGAGATTTTTGGGAAGTCATGTTTGAATTTGGGTAGTAGCTTGGTATTTATAGGAGATATTCTAACCCCCTACCACCATGGAAACAATATTCATTGCAGAGATCTCCCAATACTTTAGTAGGATGGATATACCTCCTCGTTATTCAAAAGTTGAGGGCCTCAATCACAGGGCTTGGACTACAGAAGAAGATATGATTTTGAGGGATTACATTAGCATTCATGGATTAGACGACGGATGGCGTTCTGACGTCGCCCCTCCTCAAACCGCGAGTCGGAAGGTCACGTACACAGGATCGTTCTTCTCTCCTTGGCCCGAAGAGCTCTCAACAACTGCTCTTATATTTCCCTTTTGGGAAATCTGTACCCACAGTGAAACCTTGTGAGATTCCTCCCTCACGCTTCAGGAGATCGGACTTCGCGATATCGCGAATCCTGTGGTCGAGCGCCTACTCACTAAAACCCTTGAATCCCAAACTCCGAAACTCCAATATCAACTCCATCTTTTCACCTTCCGCGAGTTCCCGAGTTGCGATGACATGCAACTCTACTCCATGAGCCCCGAAATCCCGATGCTTTGTTTCCCGAAATACCGAAATGTCAAATTTGGACATGATTCCTGGCACTGGCCCCACAACTAGACTTTTCACCGTTTCGGGACTTCAACTCATGAAACTCTGAGTGGTCAACGAAATTGACTTCTACGCCGACAGTGTGCCACATATTCGCCTTGCTGACTCCTCTGGCCCCACACCATCCTTTTAACTCTTCACGACTTCACGTTTCGTGATTTTGCGAGTTCTGTTGCAAATATTTTGGGACTTCAATCTACGAAACCCCGAAATATAATTCCACATGTAAATCCAACCACCCCTGTCGGCTTGGATCTACAGTTCTACCTCTCTTGAACTTGGACCTTTGCGAATACTTGTCGTAACTCCCCTGCTCCTCCATGAGATCAGACAACTCATGAGAATTCGCGATTTCTCCATATAGAATTCTGATCATCCATCTCTTCCCTTGAAAACTTCTGCATGAACCAGACAAGGTATCTCTCTCCACATAACTTATCCTCCTGCGGTTCGATGTCGCTATGCCTTCCTTCAAACTTTCAAGGTGCTTGGCCTCTTATCGTCCTTCGACCCCTTCGAAGGTTCAAATCCTTCCGAGCTTCCCCACGACTTTGAGTCTTTCAGAAAACTCCTGCTCACACTCCTTGTGGCAGACTTTCAAACACTTCCGAGTGCTGAACTCCCTTCGAATCTACACACACCTACAGCAGCAGTCTCTCAATGCTTCAATCAGATCTGCAACTCTGAGACTTTACTCGGCCTGCACACTCCTTGCATGTCTCTTGTGCCTAGCTGCACTTCTGAGGAAATGAGAACAAAAGCTATCTAGCCTGAGATTTCAGAGACAAACTTCCGAACCCTATGTCAACGCACTCCATGCAGACAATTCAACTGCACTCCTTGCAGGAATTCTTGCTCAGATAGAGAAACAATTGAAACTCATTTCCGTTACTCTCCCTCTCTCTCAGATTTCAGACATTCAACAAGAAATCATTCATACATAGCATAAAAGAAAATGTGCAACAAAAAGAGTAAAATAACTATGAGCATAACATTCAAATATGCATATACAGAGAATATTTGAACACCATGAGTCTGAATCAAAACCTTCTTGTATTAATTCAGAACTTCTATACATGGAATTCTTACTATAGCTCTCTACTTCTTTTCTATGTTCCCAATTGGCATAATCTTCATGCTTCTATTACAATACACAATGAGGGTGTCTATATCTCGTTTCCCTCTTGCGCTCTAAAACTATCTAATCTAACATTCAATTCTATCTACTTTCATTAACTACTATAAATGCCTTCTACCTACTAAGGACGAGAGCGGATCGCTCAAGGTCCATTTACATTTTACAAGTGCACCTTCATTTAATTGTTTCATTTAAGGTTCTAAAACATTCTTAAAAAAATGTGCTGGGTGCTTTTCCAACTGTCTTTTGGTCTCCGTGCTGGCTCGCTTGAGATGCTCCTGCATCATACACCCTTGCTTGAAAATTTTCATGGGCTCCTATCCATGAGCTCACACAAGGTCTATCCATACTTTTGGATTTTTGCTTCGTTCTCCCAGCTTGCATCTTCAACTAGGTGGCCCTTCCACTTGACCAAATATTCAAAGTATTGTTTTTGCCTAGTCTTTTTGTTGACCCTCTTGTCCAGTATGCGCTCCATCTGCGGCTTTTATGAAACTGGAATCTGCTTTGTCCACTGGATCACTAGTTGTTCACTTTCCGTCCCTGTTTCCTCAGCTTTATATGGGTACAAATCTGAGATATTGAATATCAAAGAAATTCCGATCCCATCGGGTAATTCAATCTCGTAAGCACTTGCCCCAAATTTCTGCAAGACCTTACATGGTCCGATTTTATTCATATTCATTTTATTATATGTTCCTCTCGAGAACCTTTCCTTTCTCAAATGTGCCAGAATTAGGTCACCAACCTCGAACTGAAGTTGTCTCCTGTGTTGATCTACTCTACGGTTATATTCCTGGCTCAAACTCTACAATCACTCCTTCACTTGGCTATGAAGTTCCTTCATCGCTTCTGCGAAATCTTCTGCACTAGCGCTCCTAGTTGAAATCTGTTCTGAATCTCTCAATTCAAAAATTCCTCTTGGCTGCATGCCATAGACAATTTGAAATGGACTCTGCCCTGCGCTTCTGTTAACCAAGTTGTTATAAGAAAATTCTGCCTGTGGTAATATGTGGTCCCACTGGCTGTGGTGTTCTGCCACCAGGCTTCTTAGCAAGTCTCCCAGACTTCTGTTTACCACTTCTGTCTGTCCATCCGTCTGAGGATGATAAGATGAATTGAATGATAAGTTAGTTCCCAACTTCTTCCATAATGTCCTCCAAAAGTGTCCTATGAACTTAGTGTCTCGATCTGAAACTATGCTCCTTGGTAAGCCATGAATTCGAATGACTTATTTGAAAAACATATTCGCAATGTGAGTTGCGTCACTGGTTTTCTAACATGGAATGAAGTGTGCCATATTGGAAAATATATCCACCACCACAAAGATTGAGTCAAAACCTCTTTGTGTTTTTGGCAACCCTAATATGAAATCCATGCTGATTGCATCCCATGGCTTCTCAGGTATGGGCAATGGTTGATAAAAACCCTCATTCTATCTCCTTCCTTTCGAATGCTAACAAATTTTGCATCTGTCCACGAATCTCTTGATGTCTTCTCACAATTTCGGTCAAAAGTATGACTCATTCAACTTTGCGAACATCTTTTCGTGACGAAAGTGCCCGACCAATCCTCCACTGTGTTTCTCTTTGAACAAGTTCTCCCTCATGGAGCATTTCGGAATACACAGCTGATTACCTTTAAACAGTAATCCTTCCTGAATCATGTATTATGACCATTGGCTTCTATCTCTGAGAATTGGATTCTCAGCTGCTTCATACACCTCTTTAAAATCTAGATCATCTCTATACATGTCCCTGAGATCATCAAAACCCAACGTTTTGACTCTGAACTTCTGCAATAGCAAACACTTCCTGCTCAAAGGGTCAACAACTTTGTTAGCAGTACCGGAAATATGTTTAATCACAAAAGTGAAAATTTTCATATATTCAACCCATTTAACATGTCTCTGATTCAACTTCTCCTATTGAGTCACAAACTACAGTGCATGATTGTCACTATATAAGACAAACTCCTTCGGAATCAAGTAATGCCTCCATTTTTTCAATGCCTGTATGATAGCATAAAACTCTTTGTCATAAGTGGAGTACTTCACTTTTTCTTCATTCAGCTTCTCACTGAAGTATGTTATCGGCCTGTCTTCTTGACTCAAGACTGCCCCTATTGCAAACCTACTTTCATCACATTTCACTTGAAATGTCTTTTTGAAGTCTGGAAATACCAGAATTGGTTGTTCCGTGATCTTCCTCTTCAACAGATTAAAACTCTTCTCAACCTCTTATGTCCCCTGAAAATATTTGTGTCTTTTCTTCACGGTTTCCATCGTCGGTGCACTAATCCCACTGAAATTTCTGATGAACTTTCGGTAGAAACTAGCCAATTCGTGAAAACTTCTCACCTCAAATATACTCTTCGGTGATGGCCAATTTTTGATTACCTCCACCTTATCTGGATCCATCCTCAATTTATTTGTAGAAATAACAAACCCCAGATAAATGATTTATGTCTTCATGAATGAGGATTTCTTCATGTTTATCAAGATCTTCTCCTGCTGTAATTTCTGCATCACTATAGCCAAATGTTTCAGATGCTCTGCCAATGTTTTACTGGAAATCAGTATGTCATCCAGATATATGATAACAAAATTTCTGATGAACTCCCTCACGACTTCGTTCATCAACCTCATGAAGGTACTTGGTGCATTTGTTAAGCCAAATGAAATAACAAGCCATTCATACAACCCTTCATTGGTTTTGAATGTTGTCTTCCATTCATCACCTTCTCTCATGCAGATTTGATGATCACCGCTCTTCAAATCAATCTTTGAAAATAATTTTGCTCCACTCAAGCAATCCATAAGATCATCCATCCTTGGAAATGGAAATCTGTACCTGATGGTTATCTTGTTGATCGCCCTAGAGTCAGTACACATCCTCCAACCTTCATCTTTCTTTGGATTGAGTATTGTTGGAACACCACACGGACTCAAGCTCTCTCTAACCAAACCTTTGTCCAACAAATCCTGGACTTGTTTTTTGACCTCTTCATTCTCTTGTGGCGTCAATCTGTACACGACTTTGTTTGGTAAACTGGCTCTTGGTATGAGATCAATATGATGAATCACACTTCTAATGAGTGGCAACGAATGAGGTAGTTCGTCCACTACTATGTCAATGAACTCTTCCATTAGTTCCTGAATCTCTTCTGGTAAATCATCTACTCTTGTGCTGGTCAAAACAATCTTCGGTTTCCTGACCACAATGAATTGCGTTTCTTCTTTCTTCTTAACCTCTGTAAGAAGTTCCTTCCCACTCATGAGAAGTACAGTGTTTCTTACTTCAGGTTTCACCTCCTTATCCTTGATTGGAAGAAACATGTGAGTTCTCCCATTCTTATCTAGGGTGTATGTGTTCATTCTCCCATCATGAATCACATTCCTGTCATATTGCCACGGTCTACCCAACAATAGATGACAAACATCCATAGGAATAACATCACATAGTATCTTATCATTATATGCTCCTATCTTATATTCAACTAAACACTATTTAGTGACAGTTACCTAATGTCCTTTTTGTAGCCACGAAACTCTATATGGGCTTGGATGTTCAATCATCTCTAGCTCCAGCTTTTCCACCATCTCCATAGAAATGAGATTGTCTGTGCTACCACTGTCCACAATGACCTTGCATACCCTGTCCTTGGTCTTGCAAGCAGTCCAGAAAAGTCTGTTTCTTTGGACTGAACTCTCCACCTCCTTCTCTGGTGTCAAAAGATATTTTCACATCATCAATGATCTTCCGCCTTCATCTTCTGCCTCAACATTTTGCCTCTATGCTTCGGCGATGTGAGTATCTCCTCCTTCTCTCTTTTTATTTGGACACTCATAAGACTTGTGCCCATTCTTTCTGCATGTGAAGCATGTTATTACTCCACCTCTTCCTCTTCCTCTACTTCTGGTACGAGGAAAAATATTATTATCAGCATAATATCCTCTATGTCCGGTATGCTGCCCTCTCTATTCAACATATTTCCCTCGCTGCGAGGTTCCACCTTTCTCAGTTCGAGTCTGAGGTTTCTTCCAGTCCTCCTTGGGCTTCTGGTTTTTATCCTGGGCAACTGATTTGCCTCTGGGCTGACTTCTGCCTCGGCCTCTTTGACCCTTCTTTCGGCTCAACTTCTCTTCCTCTTTTAGAGCCATCTGATAAGCATCTTCCACCGTTCCGATGGTTACCATGCTCATCTCATCCTGGATGTCGTATCTCTGGCCATTCATGTATCTGGCAACCTTTTCATCATCGCTTTCTCGATGATTTGCCCTGATGTTCAGCATGTAGAATTCTTCAGTGTATTCTTTCACTATCATCAACTTCTGTCTCAAGTTCTGCATCCTTCCAAACAGAGTGATTTGGTAATCTCTGGGGATGAATTTCACCTTCATCTTCGCGATCATTCTATCCCATCTTTTGATCTTTTGCTTGCCTTTGCAGCGTCTGTCATCTTGTAGTTTATCCCACCACAATGTTGCATGTCCCTTCAATCTTGTGACAACATGCTTGAACTTCTTGTCCTCTTCGACATCTTCATAGTCAAAGTATGTGTCTAGAGCTCTAATCCAGTATAGAAGCTCCTCTGCATCCAAGTTTCCCTCATAAACTGGAATGCCCATTTTCTCTCTTGCACCCATTCTTGCAATAGCTCTAATCAAACATTTGTTTGCTGCATCTTCGGCTGCAACTTCTTCCTCTTCATGTTCAACCTCGATTTCACTTTCGGAATCACTAAGATCCCCAACACTGACTGTACGCCTCTGTGTTGTCTCCATGTCTTCAAGTCTGGCTCGTAGATCACACATCTCTCTCTCCATGGTTGGATCAGTCGTCTTCCTACCCCTTCTTCTCGGTATTTCCCTCTCCTCTGGCGGGTCGAGTGTTTTCCTATCCCTTCTTCTCGACGACATGGTGAATTCTCCTTTTCCCTGCTACAGAAATCAAACAAAAATTTATGTTCTCTGATACCAAACCTGGCGTCTCCCCTCCTCAACACGCTGGTCGGAAGGTCACGTACATAGGACCATTCTTCTCTCCTTCCCCCAAAGATCTCTCAACAACCACTCTTCTATTTCCCTTTCGGGAAATCTTCACCCATAGTGAAACCTCATGAGATTCCTCCCTCACGCTTCGGGGGATCGGACTTCACGATATCGTGAATCCTATGGTTGAGCGCCTGCTCACTAAGACCCCTGAATCCCGAACTCCAAAACTCCGATATCAACTCCAACTTTTCGGCTTTCATGAGTTCGTGAGTTGCGCTGACATGCAACTATGCTCCACGAGCCTTGAAATCCCAATGCTCTGTTTCCCAAAATCCCGAAATGTCAAATTTTGACACGGTTCCCAACATTCGCCCCACAACTAGAATTTTCGCCTTTTTCAGACTTCAACTCATGAAACTCTGAGTGGTCAACGAAATTGACTTCTACGCCGATAGTGCACCACCTGTCCACCTTGCTGACTCCTATGGCCCCACACCATCCTTTTAACTCTTCGCGACTTCGCGTTTCGTGATTTCATGAGTCCTATTACAAATATTTCAGGACTTCAATCTACGAAACCCCGAAATATAATTCCATGTGTAAATCCAATGGCCCATGTTGGCTTGGATCTACAGTTTTGCCTCTCCTGAGCTTGAACCTTTGGGAATACTCACCGTAACTCCCCTGCTCCTCTGTGAGATCTGATGGCTCACGGGACTTCACAATTTCTCCACAGAGAATTTCGACTGTCCGTCTCTTCCCTTGAAAACTTCTGCACAAACTAGACAAGGTATCTCTCTCCACAGAACTTATCCTCCTGCGGTCCGATGTCGCTATGCCTTCCTTCAAACTTTCAAGGTGCTTGGCCTCTTGTCGTCTTTCGACCCCTTCGAAGGTTCAAATCCTTCTGAGCTTCCCCATGACTTTGAGTCTTTCATAAAACTCCTGCTCGCACTCCTTGTGGTAGACTTTCAAACACTTCCAAGTGTTGAACTCCCTTCGACTCTACGCACACCTGCAACAGTAATATCTCAATGCTTCACTCAGATCTGCAACTCTGAGACTTTACTCGGCATGTGCACTCCTTGCACGACTCCTGTGCCTAGCTGCACTTCTGAGGAAATGAGAACAAAATCTATCTAGCATGAGCTTTCAGAGACAAACTTATGAACCCTGTGTCAACGCACTCCTTGCGGAAAATTCAAATGCACTCCTTGCAGGAATTCTTGCTCAGATAGAGAAACAATTGAAACTCATTTCCCTTACTCTCCCTCTCTCTCTCAGATTTCAGACATTCAACAAGAAATCATTCATACATAGCATAAAAGAAAATGTGCAACATAAAGAGTAAAATAACTATGAGCATAACATTCAAAGATGGATACACAGAGAATATTTGAACACCATGAGTCTGAATCAAAACCTTCTTGTATTAATTCAGAACTTCTGTACATGGAACTCTTACTACAGCTCTCTACTTCTTTTCTATGCTCTCAATTGGCATAATCTTCATGCTTCTGTTACAATACACAATGAGGGTGTCTATATCCCGTTTCCCTCTTGTGCTCTAAAATTGTCTAATGTAACATTGAATTCTATCTACTTTCATTAACTACTATAAATGCCTTCTACCTACTAAGGAGGAGAGTGGATCGCTGAAGGTCCATTTACATTTTACAAGTGCACCTTCATTTAATTGTTTCATTTAAGGTTCTAAAACATTCTAAAAAAAATGTGTTGGGTGCTTTTCCAGCTGTCTTTTGGTCTCCGCGTTGGCTCGCTTGAGATGCTCCTACATCACGTTCGGTTCCTCTCAAAGCAGGTTCTCAGTCACCCATGCATATCTCTAGTTTTAGTTTATCTTTTCTTTTAAATATTTAGTAAGTATCAAGATACTACTAAAAAAAGATGTGGAACTTAATTTATTTTGCAGGACTCAATCGTTGTGGAAAGAGTTGTAGACTACGTTGGATGAACTATCTTAGTCCAAATATAAAATGAGGAAATATTTCTGCCGATGAGGAGGATCTCATAATAAGACTCCATTGCCTTCTTCGGAATCAGTGTGTGAGCAGATTAATGATTCTAAACCTTTCTTTTTATTCTGATGCTCCCTCTATAATTATTACAGAAAACTATTATTTCATTAATTGTAATAAGAAATGTATCCATTTTTCGAGCATTTTAAATACAAAGAGGTTTCAAACTGGAATTTGGACTGCTAAGGAGCTAACAACTTAATTACGCTGAAAGGCGTACACCTATTGACAATGGGAAGGTTTAATAGGGGTTTAGTGCTTAATAAGTTTTCTATTGACAAGATTAAATATGGCTGGAATATTCTTAGTAGTCACACAAAATAAAAGGCTGTGATTTCAATCATTAACTTCCTAGCTATTATAAAGACATCTGTTTATGTGTTTACTTTTTTACATTTACCTAATCATATTTAAAAATTACTTTGAGAGCTCACTGATTTCCAGCTAAGAGATTAACAAAAATTAAAATATTAACACCAAATAAATGAAGCCCAACCGTTTATTTGTTAATCAATAATAAAATTTAATATATTCTTTTAAGGATTCTTTTCATATTATCAACCTTTCGGCATTGATCAGCCACAATTATGTGGTTGTGCTAGTCATATGTACAGATGGTCACTTATAACAGGAAGACTACCAGGTCGAACAGATAATGAAATAAAGAACTACTCATTTCAAACAGATATGTAAAGAACTACTGGAATACTCATTTGAGGAAGAAAATTGGAAAGCTCAATAAACGTGATCGGGTCGAAGATAAAATAATGGAAGACATACATTTTACTCCTGATCCAGATCTTGTCAGAGAAAATGAAATTGCAATAAATATGGAAAACAAATCAAGTGATGTTCAATCCTTTGATGAAGAGTGGAAGACACTGTTAGGAGAAGATTCCCTTACTAACAACTTTTTTGGGATTCCTGAATTTGTAAATGTGGAACACTGAAGTCTCCTCACACTGAAATGTTCTCTCGTTTCCCTGGGATAACATCCCAAGGCATATTAGATTTTGGCTGTGCCTTTGAGTTTTCTCCATCTTGAACCTATTCCTGCATATATTTTCAAATAGAAGAAAACGAGCGAGTAATCAGTTTTTTAGACTCGGACATGTGAAAAACAGAGGCACATCGACACTCTGGTTTCAGTTTTACAAACACCCAATGCATAAAAAAAAAAACAAAGAAATTATTATCGAAGTGCGAAACGAGGCTTATTCGAATTCGGGGTTCGGCATTTACAAATACCCAACCTAAAAACAAAACAACTATACCCGAAATGCGATCACCCTTTGGGCCCACAACTTCAGTTTCTGAGTTTTGGAAACAAAATAAATCCGTGCACTCCAACAAAGAAGTCCCGAATGTGAAATAACAACCTTTTACTTAATGTGTTTTTAAAATCACTTGCTCCAAAAATAAATTATGAATAAATATAGGACCGTGTTTGCAATCGGTAAAATCAAATATTGAAATCAAGAAATCATAAAAGTTTACAAACTTAATAAAAACAGAGTGTAAACTGAGAGAACACCTCCGAATATAAAATAGCAAATTCTCTTAAATGTGCTTTCAATGTCTTGTCAATTACAATCCGTTTCACGTATTTATACAAACAAAAATGCCACTTTGATCTTATAAAAATGTTTAATTGAGGCAGTGATATTGTCTCGTGGCTTGCAAAGGTTAAGGTGGCCACCACTTGAGCAATTCGTAAATTAGTACTAAATCCTTGAGTCTTGAAGAGTCAAGACGGCCACCAATCCATTGTTATTGAAGCAGTGAAATGATTACTATCCAACATACTCCCTCTTAATCATTTCAAAAACAAAACAACCAAAAATATGCAATACAAAAGTGTTGTTAACAAAGCATTACAACTTACAGACCCCAATATTTCTTCTATGAATTTTAAACATTTCATTTCCCAAAGGCTTCGTAAATATGTATGCAAATTGCTCTTTAGACCTGTAGAACTGAACTGAAATTTATTTACCATTCACCAGCTCTCGAATGAAATGATACCTCGTGTCAATGTGTTTACTCTGCTTGTGAAAAACGTGATTCTTTGACAGTGCAATGGCAGATTTATTGTCACAAACAATTTGGGTTGCATCATTTTGGTCATGCAACAATTCATTCAAGACCCTTCTCATCCATACATCTTGACATGCAGCTGTAGTTGTTGCAACATACTCTGTCTCAGTAGAAGATAAAGTCACTACGAGGCGTTTCTTTGATGCCCATGCCACTGCTCCAGATTCAAGACTGAACACATACCCAGATGTGATTTTCATGTAATCAATGGAACCTACAAAATCACTATCAGTATATCCGATCAGCTCAAAGTTTAAAATTGATGTGTATCGGATACCAAAGTCAGTTGTTCTAGCAACATATCTCATGATCCTCTTTCATGCTTGCCAATGAGTACTCTTTTGAGTCTCCATGAATCTCGAAATCAAACTTATAGAAAACATGATATCAGGTCTGGTTGTTGTTAAGTACATAAGGCTTCCAACCAACCTCTTATACAAATTTGGATCAACATATGATCCCTCATCATACTTGCTAAGTTTAATACCAGTTGTCATAGGTGTTGTAGCTGGTTTACAATTCATCATTCTAAACCTTTTCAATACTTCATTTTCATAGTTAGTTTGACAAATGAAAATACCATCATCAGATTGATCCACTTTAATTCTAAGAAAATACTTCATCAATCCTAAATCAGTCATCTCAAACTTTTTTTTCATGGCATTTTTAAAATCATCTACAGATAGATCTCCAGTAAAAATCAGGTCATCAACATACAAACAAATAATCAAAATTTTACCTTTTAGGTTTACCTTTGTATACATAGTTGGTTCACTTGGACTTCTGCTGAATCCAACACTAATTACATATTCATCAATCTTGCTATACCAAACTATGGATGCCTGCTTCAATCCATATAAAGCTTTCCTTAACTTATAGACTTTATCTCTATCTATATCAATCTCATAACCCGGAGGTTGTCTTACATAAACCTCATCTTCCAAATATCCATTCAAGAATGCAGACTTAACATCCATCTGATGCATGATCCACTTATTTTGAGCTACAATAGCTAAGACCATCCTCACAGTGTAAATTCTTGCTACAAGAGCAAATGTTTCATTGTAATCAATACCGGGTTGCTGACTAAACCCCTGAGCTACAAGTCTTGCCTTGTACTTTTCAACTTCACCTTCTGCATTCATCTTAGTCTTATAAACCCACTTAACACCAATATTGTTCTTACCTTCAGGTAAATCTACAATATCCCAAGTGTTATTTCTTTCAATGGAATCAATCTCCTCATCCATTGCTTTTATCCAGACATCCTCTTTAGCATCTTCATTAAAACTTACAGGATCACATGCCATTAATGCAAAATTTGAAATCTAATCTACTTCATTCTGATCATACAATTCTCTTAAGCTTCTATTCTTATGTCCTTTAAATATGTTTCTTAATGAAGATAAAGTGGGATTTGATTCACTACTTACCTGTGAATTTGATTGATGTCCACCAAGTCCATATGGCTTACCACGCTCATGAGTTCTGGGCGTTCTAAATTGAGATGGGCTAAAATATGGTGCTTCCCTTGTAGGACTTCTTTCTGCAGGTGTATGTGCATGTGGAACCAACTTTCCACCTGCTTTATCCTGCACAACATCATCATCATCTTCACAAGGTAACATAACTCCCTCTGAAATTGATTTATCAATACTTCCATTCTAGTCTTCATCTTCATTAAATTGAACATCTCTATTGATTACATATTTCTGGGTGATGGGATTGTAGAGTTTATATGCCCTAGACTCTTCATTGTATCCAACAAAGATACATCTCTCGCTTCTGTCATCCAACTTCCTCCTCATTTCTGCAGGTACATGCGCAAATGAAACACATCCAAAAACTCTGAAATGAGAAACATTGCAAGGCTTACCATCCTAGGCTTCCTGAGATACACAATCCCTCACGGTCTTGGTCGGACTTCTATTCAAGATAAAAACAGAGAAAAGAACCACATCTCCCTAATGTTCATTTGAAAGATGCTTCTCCTTCAAAATGCTTCGAGCCATATCCATGATGGTCTTATTCTTTCTTTCATCCACTCCATTATGTTGTGGAGTATATCAAGCAGTAAATTGCCTTTTAATTCCATGAAGATAAAAAAATTCAATGAATTCATTAAGTTTGTATTCACCTCCTCTATCAGACCTTAAGATTTTAATGGTTTGACCACTCTCATTCTCAACCATAGACTTAAACTTCTTAAAAACATCAAAGGCTTCAGATTTATGTTTCAATAAATAAAACCAAGTCTTCCTACTGAAATCATCAATAAAAGTCATGAAATAAACACAACCATTCAAAGAAGGTGTTTTCATAGGTCCACAAAAGTACACGTGGACAATTTCCAATGGATATTTTTCTCTATAGGAAACACCTGAGACAAATTTCTCTATGTGATGCTTCGCAAGTATACAACTCTCACAAGAGCTTGCAGGTTGCTAAATACAAGGAAACCCCTTTACCATCTGCTTCTTCTGTAACATATCTAGGCCACCAAAATGTAAATGACCATATCTCAAATGTCATAACCAAGATTCATCTAAACTTCCATCTTTATAAGCATTCAAAGAACAACTCAAATCATTTCTCATAACAAGTGGAAACATTTTATTCCTGGTCATCTCTACTCTTGCAATCAACTATTTGCTGGGTAATTTATCATAAATTGTACATACCTTGTTCTTGAAGAATACTCTGTAGTTTTTCTCCATTAGCTGTCCAACACTAATAAGATTGCATTTTAAACCAGGCATAAAGTAAATATCATCAATATTTCTTCTCTGGTTGTTCTTAGTGTAAACTAGAACTACACCTTTACCATTGACTGTAACCTTACATTCATTTCCCAGTTTTACTTGAACTGAATACTAGTATCAATAGAAGAAAATAAATCTTTATTACCAGTCATGTGGTTACTGCAACCACTATCCAAAAACCACATATCATTATCACTTTCCTAAGTGACATTACAAGTCAAGAATACAGGATTTTGATCATCCTCAGACTCATTTGTAATATGTGCAGACTGCTTTCCAGCATCTACCTGCTTCTTCCAACATTTGTTAGCAAAATTCCGAAACTTCTTACAATGATAACATTGTACTTTAGATTTATCATAAATCTGATTTTCTTTCTGACATGGTTTGTTGTTTCTCCCTCTTAAATTAGGAGGATTATGTTGGGACTTATGCTCAAACATTTATTCAGTTATGTTGTCCCTTCGACCAGAAAATCGACCTCTTCTTCCATGATTATAAATACTTCCTCTGCCTTTGCTCTGGTAACATGCAGTTTGGATTTGAAAGCATACTCCATTGATCCTTCTTCATATCTATATATCTTAGATTCATGAGCAACAAGAGAACCAGTTAACTCATCAATTTTCATTTGACTTAAATCCTTAAATTCCTCTATGGGTACCACAACAAGTTCAAACTTCTTGGGAAAACTTCTTAGCACTTTCTCAATGAATCTCTTATTCTCAACATCATCTCCATACTGCCTAAGCTGGTTCACAACACTCATCACTTGAGTCATGAAAGTATCAACACTTTCATTATCCTTCATTTTCAGGTTTTCGAAATCCCTTCTCAAGTTATGCAACTTGATTGTCTTCACCTTGGACACACCTTGATAATAGGTTTCAAGAATTTCCCAAGCCATCTTCGAATATGTAGCGCTAGAAATATTCATAAAAATGGATTCATCTAATCCTTGTTGGATTAATCCAAGAACCTTGTTATCCTTTTTCCTATTTTCCTTCAGCAAAACACGGTCAGCATTAGAGAGAGCCAATTCTACTGCTACATCAGCTGGCTCAACATAACCATCAATAACATAGGTCCATAAATCCTGAGAACGCAAAATCGTCCTCATTTGAATATACCAAGAGTCATATGACTTCTTTCTCAGTACAAGAACCTGCACCTGAGAGGAGCTACTACCAAACACAACCATTTATAAAAAGTTGAAATAAATCAAATAAACCTTCACGGAGGAAAATAAGAAGATAAAATTTGGCACCAACAGGAATAATATGCAATGAACTAAGAAATAGAAGAATAGACTACAAGCTCTGATACCAAGTGTGAAAAATGGAGGCACATCGACACTCGAGTTTCGGCGCTTACAAACACCCAATGCATAAAAACAAAACAATTATTGCCGAAATGGGAAACGAGCCTTATTCGAATTCGGGGTTCGGCATTTACAAATACCCAATGTAAAAACAAAACAAATATACTCTAAATGCAAAATGCGATCACTCTTTGGGCCCACAACTTCAGTTTCATAGTTTTGGAAACTAAATAACTCCGTGCACTCCAAAAAACAAGTCCTGAATGTGAAATAACAACCTTTTACTTAATGTTTTTTTTAAATCACGTGCTCCACAAATAAACTCTGAATAAATATAGGACCGGGTTCGCAATCGGTAAAATCAAATAATTACTGCATTTAGTCAAATTGAAATCAAGAAATCATACATGTTTACAAACTTAATAAAAACAGAGTGTAAACAGAGAGAACACCTCCGAATACAAAATACCAAGTTCTCTTCAATATGCTTTCAAGCTCTTGTCAATTACAATCCATTTCAAGTATTTATACAAACAAAAATGCCCCTTCGATCTTATAAAAATGTTTAATTGAGGCGGTGATGTTGTCTCGTGGTTTGCAAAGGTTAAGGCGGCCACTGCTTGAGCAATTTGTGAATTAGTGCTAAATCCTCGAGTCTTGAAGGGTCAAGATGGCCACCGATCCGTCATTATTCAGGCGGTGAAATGATTACTATCCAAGAGGACATGCATTAAAATTGTGAAGTAGTACCAATACCAATGTGAGATCCTTCAGCAGGCAGATCCGAAGCTTTGTTTGTATATTTTAATTAATACATTTAGAATAAGTATATCCATGAAGAGAGGAATGTTTTCATGTTTCCCTTGTATTTGTTTTTGACATACATGGTTGATTATTTTTGTTAAAGATCTACAACATATTGTGAGGAAAGTGATCATTTAGAGTATTTATTTAGTGCAAGGTCATTTGAAAAACATAAAACTAAATTCATTTCTTCTTTGATACAAATATTCGAATACTAATGTAAGAAGAAAAGTTTTAGAAAATTCTGTTTAACTTGTGGAGATATGTATTCTTGGAAACGTTTAAGATTGAACATAAAATCATCTTAGAACACCTGTCTATAGTAAGCATGTGGCATAATTCCATCTAGAGAGGTGCAAGTATGATAACCAACAATTGTGGGTACCAGAACTGAATTGCAATGATGAGAAATAAACGTGTAAAAACCATCATTAGTAATAGCCAAACACAATCCTAATTAATTCATCAAAAGCTAAGAGAATATGTGAAAATTAACCGCTTGATGCTAGTAAACTTGTCAAGTCATATTTACGAAGAGTTATGACTGTAAATGGTGGTGAATGAAGAAAAAGTGATAAAAACGGGTGACTTCAAATGGTGAAAAAAGATCATAAGATGGAAACCAGACAGTAATCGACTACAAGTGAATTGGTCCTTTCTTATGAGGTAATCAATGACTTTTTCTTCTAGTGTTTCAAAGTACTTTCCATTTTCTCTATTCATATACACACCAGTGAATGTAGAGATCATTTCATTTCATTAATGCTATGTACTTGTAACTGTGACGAAAAATCTTGGAGGCCCCAACTTTAGTATCATTGCAAATACATTTTTCTTATTATGTTGCAAGTAGTAAGAGAAATACAAATATTTTTGAAATCTATGTATGAGTGTTATATTTAAGTATCTTTTCCAAATTTGCCTTGTACTTCACATCTTTGTCAAGTAGATTTATTCCTTTTATTTATCCCTTTATTATTCATATCCACATGCAGGAAAACACCTTGTTGATTATTGTTTATATCGTTTTGAAAAAAAAAAATTGTTGTGTGATAAGAGAAATCACTATTATCATGTAGCAATTCCTATTTCACTATTTTTTGGTAATTGAATATTTTTACAATGTTGTCATCACGTGGATTCCCAAAGAATAGGGTTGGAAAGTTCATTTCTTTTATGTACACTTTGTTGATTATTGTTTGTATTGTTTTGAAAAAAAAAATTGTTGTGTGATAAGAGAAATCACTGTTATCATGTAACAATTCCTATTTCACTATTTTTTGGTAATTGAATATTTTTACAATGTTTTCATGACATGGATTCCCATAGAATATGGTTGGAAAGTTCATTTATTTTATGTGTTTTTCCATGAATATTCCAAGTGTACAATGTCATTCAGAAGGTTTGACTTCAATGATCTTGTCCTACAAATAATGGATGCATTGCTACTCTATGAATCCATGTACCAATGTTTCACTAGGTCTCTCACTATCCAATTATGTCTCCATATCACATTCACAATCAAAATTTGTGTTTTCCATGCATTTTTTCCTATCTTGTTGGAGAACATCATCCCTTTCTTTGTTTATAGTGATTTTTTCAGCATTGTATAGAGTTCTGGAACATAATTCTTTTAAGTCTCTCATGAAGATGTTTACACATACTCTTCTGATATGATATCAACTTTTATATTGCAGTTGTATTTCTAATGCAAATGCAATTGTCATTGTTTCATCCATGTATTGTGGAAATGGTTTTTGGAAAATATCCATATGAATACACATGTTGATGATGAACCCTATCAAGTCCATCTAGGATCATTTGTATCCCCATTGTCTAATTTGTGTAAATGCAATTCTAGGTGATACAAGTCTCTCTTCAAGTTCTGAGAGTGTAATTACAATCTGTAATGGAATGTTGCATCTTATCTTGTCATGTGTTGTAAACTATAGTAGTTTCACATTTTCAAGTGCTCGTTTGTATCTAATAAATATCTTGTTACAAGAGAATGTTTTGTTACATGTCAAATTCAAATATTATTTCTTCAATTCTTTGTTGAAGCATTTAATGTTCTTTTAAAAATGAAATTGTTTACAAATTGCACTTTTGTTCCTAGGTGTGTCTTGGATCTATTTCACATATACTTTCCATGCTCTTTTTTACATCGATATTCCCTCTAGCTATTTTTTTAAATTTTGTATATGTCACTCTTTCTCTTTAACCACCATGCATTATTGCATTGATTGAATTTTCGTAATGTTCTTGTGCATACTTTTTCATTCCATGCTTAATGGGGAATGCGTTATTGCATTTTTCTTTTTGACATATCATGTTTTTTAGTCTATAATTAAAAATTCTATTAGTCTCAGCTACACTTCTCTCTTCTTTGTGACAATCCATTTAAGAGGTTGCACTGCTATTTTCCTAATTAGGTTTTTCTCACAGTGTGCATGGAATCTATGTTGGTGTTTTCCCCATATATTTTCAAGAACTAATACATTGTCACCCATACATTTTTTCAATTTAAATATTGTATCTCTATCGTAGTTGATTCCACATGTATAGAATGCACCCATTGCTTGTTGATCACAATGTTGATCGCATATGTCCTTGTTCTTTTCTCTTAGAAGTGTCTCATAGTGAATTTGAACTGTATTTTTTTCAAATGAAAACACATCAATTGTTGTTTCGCAATTCGAGTTACTGAAATACTAGTCGACAATATTGTTTCCATGGAGGAAACACACTTAATATTTACATTGAAAATAAATGATATTAATTGTAAACAAAATCCCCCACCCTACATCTTCCCTTTTTCATATGGAACTGCCATATTTACAATATACTATTTCGAATTCGCAATAATTGTTTTATTAAGTATAACACCAAGTTCGAGATATAACATGAAAGCAATGCAATGCATTTTGGACACTACTTGTTGACGCAGACGCCACCCGCACGCGTTCACTTCCACCAGGACCTTCTTTTCCCCCTAGGCTCGAAGAGCTAAAATGCTCCTCAAATCCCTTATCGGGACCTTTTAGCACCCATAGGATGTTCCTCCGATGACCTCCCTTTACCTTATCGGGAAATCAGAACTCGCGTAGTTGCGAGTCCTTCACTTGGGTCACACAATCCCCAAAACCCAATGACTATTCACCATGGCCTCTGCTTCTTATCGGGGATTATTCAATCGGGAAATCGACCTTTTCAAGGTCATGAGTCACAGAACCCACGAAACTCTGACTCCCGATCTATGATGGCACCTCGTGCACCTTAGCTCCCTCCGGCTAACCCTTCTTACATACGATCTGTTGGCTAACCTGACCACATCCTTTTCCCTTTATCGGAAATCCGGCTTCGCGGACGAGAAATGCGTGGAACTCATGCTCGCGGGATCTCTGACCCCTGATTCTCGATGCCACCTATCTTGCACAAGCTCTGTGGGTCCACGCGCAAATCAATGATTACCGAGAGTTCGCCTCTCGTGACCTCGCAAACCTTAATGCAAATCTTTGCGGCTCTCACTCGCGAAACTCCGAGTTCACGATGTGCCAATACCACCTGTCATCGTCTCCTTAGAAGGGATGACCTCCTGACACCTGTCCCTTTCCCAAGATGAGGTGGATGTGGGACCCATCGCATTTCGTGAAATCGCGGTTTCTCCTGTTGCGATCTTGTTGTATGCGAGAACTCTGAATTGTCGAACCCCGACTCCTCGGGATCGCATGCCATGTGTTCCTGCTGCATTCAACGGCTCTGATCCTCTCGGGAATTCACTAATCGTGATCCTTTCTCCCTGAATTTCACAACCACAGGAATCCCAATATCCTGAACCCCGAATCTCCGGGATATTCCCTTGTTCCTTCAAGCTTAAACCCGGGGAAACTCTCTTGAGATATAACAGTCGGCAGGATTTCGCAGCTTTCGTCGGCGAATCCTGACCGTCAATTCTCCTCCGTGAGTTTTCTCTGAAATGATTAAGTGTTTTCTGTTCGTGACTTTTTCTCCAAGCCTGCGCCTGTGAACACTGCTTGACCCTTCTCCGATCAAACTTCCTGTGTCCCCTTTCAACAATATTACGAAGGTGCTATCCTTCTTGATCTTGTCCACTCGGTCTCCTCAGCGGAACCTGTGCGCACTCTTTGCGCTCGGCACTCAACAACTTCCTCAAGTGTTGAATCCTTTTAGACTCTGCGCACTACCTGCAGCAGCAGTCGTCTACCTCCTTTTCTCAGACTGATAGCCGAGACTTCTTCTTCCTTCAACCTGCACACTCCTTGCACGGTTGAAACGACCCATTCTCAATTCTGGGAAAATAAGAAAAAAATTTAACCTACTGAGCCTTCATCAACACACTCTTTGCGGATGAATTCAACTGCACTCTATGCAGGAATCTCCTGACTCAGACAGAGAAACAATTGAAACTTATTCTCTCTCTCTCTCAGACTTCAGTTTAAAACCTGAAATCACCTGCACAACATATACAAAGCAAATGCATAATAAGAACAAACATTCATGAGCACAACATCAACACAGAGAAACAACACCAGCCATGAAATTAAATCAAAAATTCATTCTATTAATTCAACATCTATACATGGGTGTTCTTCACACAGTTCTGTGCTTGATCTTCTCTTCTGAATGCTTGAGAAGAATGTTACAATGATACAATGAGGGTGTCTATATCTATTTTCCCTCTCAAACTCTAAAACTGTCTAATCTGGAAATAAAATCCTATCTACCTGCATTAAATCTATTAAATGCCTCCTATCTATTTCAGACAAGAGCATATGGCTCGAGGTCTGTTACAACATATAAAAGGCACTTTCATAAATGCATCATTTATACATTGGTGCGTCATCTTGAATGAGAATTCAAAAAGTTCCGGCTGGCTTGTCCAGCTGTTCATTGTCTTTCATGCTGGCTCGCTTGCTGAGTTGGCGATGCTCCTGCATCATACTCCTCGGCTTGAAAAATTTCATGGGCTCCTATCCATGAGCTCCTGCATGGTCTGTCCATGCTTCTGTATCATTGCTTCGCTCTCCCAGTTGGCATCTTCCACTGGATGGTTTTTTCCATTTGACCAGATACTCAAAGTATTATTTCCTCTTGGTCCTTCTACCTACTCGTTTTTCTAGTATACGCTCCATCTGTGGCTTCTCTGCAATTGCCATCTGCTTCTGCCACTGGACCTCCTATTGTTCATCACTTCCAACTCCTTTTTCCTCAGCCTTATATGGATATAAGTATGATACATTGAATGTCGGAGATATGCCGATCCCATCGGGCAACTCAATCTCATAAGCATTTTCTCCGAGTTTCTTCAGGACTCTGCATGGCCCAATTTTTTTCATTTTCAGCTTGTTGTATGTTCCCCTTGGGAACCTTTCCTTCCTTAGATGTGCCAGAAATAGATCACCAACTTCGAATTGAAGTTGTATCTGATGTTGATCCACTCTGCGCTTGTATTCCTGATTTGAATCCATCAGTCACTGCTTCACTTTGTTATGAAGTTCCTTCATCACCTCTGTGAATTCTTCAGCGCCTGTGCTGTTAATAGCAATCTGTTCTAAATCCCCGAGTTCAGAGACTCCTCTTGGCTGCCTGCCATATACAATATCAAATGGACTCTTTCCTGTGCTCCTGTTCACAGATTCATTGTAACCAAACTCTGTCTGTGGCAACACATTATCCCAGCTGCTATGGTGCTATGTCACCAGGCTTCTGAGTAAGTCTCCCAGACTCCTGTTGACCACTTCCGTTTGTCCATCTGTCTATGGATGATAAGCCAAACTAAATTCCAGGTTAGTTCCTAGCTTCTTCCATAAGGTCCTCCAAAAATTCCCTATGAATTTGGTGTCTCTGTTCGAAACTATGCTTTTCGACAATCCATGTAGTCGAATGACCTCCTTGAAAAATAGATATGTGATGTGAGTCACATCGCTGGTCTTCTGGCATGGAATGAAATGTGCCATCTTTGAAAACATGTCCACCACCACAAAGATGGAATCAACCCCTCTCTGCGTCCTCGACAGTCCTAATACAAAATCCATGCTTATCGCCTCCTAGGGCTTCTCTGGTAAGGGCAATGGATGATAAAAACCTGCATTCTGCTTTCTCCCCTTTGAATGCTGACAAATTCTGCACCTGTCAACAAACGTTTTGACATCTATTCGCATCTTCGTCCAAAAATATGCTTCACTCAGCTTTGCAAACATTTTATCATGGCCAAAATGCCCTGCTAATCCACCACTATGCTTCTCTTTTAGCAGGTTCTCCCTCATGGAGCAATTCGGAATACACAACTGATTGCCTCTGAACAACAATCCATTCTGGATCATGTAATCCATCCACAGGCTTCTTTCTCTGAGAACTGGATTCTCAACTGCCTCGTATGCCTATGCAAAATCGACATCACCTGCATACATGTCTGTAAGATTTTCAAAACCCAATGTCTTGACTCGGAATTCCTGCAGCAAAAAACACTTCCTGCTCAAAGCATTAGCCACTTTGTTAGCAGTCCCTGAAATGTGTTTGATTACAAATGTGAAATTATGCATATACTTTACCCATTTAGCATGTTTCTGATTCAGCTTCTCCTGCTGAGTCACAAACTATAATGCATGATTATCACTATACAGAACAAATTCCTTCGGGATCAAGTAATGCCTCCACTTCTACAACGATTGTATGATAGCATAAAATTATTTATCATACGTGGAATACTTCACCTTTGCCTCATCCAGCTTCTCGCTGAAATATGAAATTGGTCTATCCTCCTGGCTCAAGACCGCTCCTATGGAAAAGCCACTTGCATCACATTTCACTTGAAATGTCTTCGTGAAATCCGACAACACCAACACTGGTCATTCTGTGATCTTCCGCTTCAACAGATTGAAGCTCTTCTCTACCACTTTAGTCCAATGAAAATATTTATGTCTTTTCTTGACTGTGTCCATCATTGCTGCGCTAATTCCACTGAAATTCGTTATAAATTTCATGTAGAAACTTGCCAATCTGTGGAAACTTCTCACCTCAAAAACATTTCTGGGTGATGGCCAATTTTTAATCAATTCTACCTTACTTGGATCCATTTTCAATTCATTCACCGAAATGACGAACCCCAAGTAAATGAGCTCTGTCTTCATAAATGAGGACTTCTTCATATTGATCAACAACTTCTCCTGCTGTAGCTTTCTCATCACAATGGCCAAATGTTTCAAATGTTTAGCCTTTGTTTTACTAAAGACCAGTATATCATCCAGATATATGATAACAAATTTCCCGATGAACTCCTTCAGGACTTCATTCATCAATCTCATGAATGTGCTAGGTGCATTTGTTAAACCAAATGGCATGACCAACCATTCGTACAAATCTTCATTTGTCTTGAATTTTGTCTTCCATTCATCACCTTCCCTCATGCGAATCTGGTGATACCCGCTCTTCAGATCAATCTTTGAAAAATAATTTTCCCCACTTAGGCAATCCATCAGATCATCCATTCTCGGAAATGGAAACCTGTACCTGATGGTAATTTTGTTGATCGCTCTTGAGTCGGTGCACATTCTCCAGCCTCCATCTTTCTTCGGACCAAGCACAGTTGGAACAATGCACGGACTCAGACTTTCTCTGACTAATCCTTTGTCCATCAAATCATGGACCTGCTTCTTTACCTCTTCATTCTCTTGTGGCATCAATCTGTACGCAACCTTGTTCGGAAAACTGCTTCCTGGTATGAGATCAATGTGATGACTCACACTCCTCATCGATGGCAATGAATGAGGTAATTCGTCGACTATGATGTCAGCAAACTCTTCCAGCAGTTCCTACACTTCCTCTGGTAGATCATCCACTCTTGTGCTGGTCAAAACAATCCTCGGCTTTCTGACAATAAAGAATTGTGTATCTTCCTTCTTCTCCATCTCCGTAAGAAGCTCCTTCCCACTCATGAGAAGTATGGTGTTGTTTGCTTCCGGCTTTATCTCCTTATCTTTTATCGGAAGCAACATATGGGTTCTCCCATTTTTCTCCAGAGTATATGTGTTCATTCTCCCATCATGAATCACATTTCTGTCATATTGCCACGGTCTACCCAGTAATAAATGACATACATCCATGGGAATGATATCACATAAGATCTTATCATTATATCCTCCTATTTTGAACTCAACCAAGCATTGTTTCGTAACACTCACCCGATGTCCCTTCTGTAGCCATGAAACTCTGTATGGACTGGGATGATCAGTTGTCTCCAGCGCTAGTTTCTCCACCATCTCGGTTGAAACAAGATTATCTGTGCTTCCACTATCTACGATAACCTTTCACACCCTATCCTTGGTCTTGCAAGTTGTCCTAAACAATATGGTCCTTTGGACTGAGGTTTGCACCTCCTTCTCGGGTGTCAAAAGGACTTTATGAATTCCAAGCGATCTTCCACCCTTGGTGTCTTCCTTCTCAACATCTCACCTCTATGCTTCTGTGATGTGGGCTTCTCCACTATCCTTCTTTTTCTCTGGACACTCGAATGAATTGTGCCCATTTTTCCCACATGTGAAACATGTGATTACTCCACCTCGGCCTCTTCCCTACCTCTGGTATGAGGAAAAGTGTTTGCATCAGCATAGCCACCACCCTTCTCTGTATGCTTCCCCTTTTGTTCAACATGTGGTCCTCGCTGTGAGGTTCCCCCTCTCTCAACCTTACCCTGAGGTTTCTTCCATTCCTCCTTGGGCTTCTGATATTTCTCCTGGGCAACTGTCTTGCCCCTGGGCTGACTCCTGCCTCGCCCTCTCTGACTTTTCTTACGGCTCAGCTTTTCCTCATCTTTCAACGCCATCTGGTAAGCATCCTCCACTGTTTGGATGGTTTTCATACTTAATTCATCCTGAATTTCATACCTCAGGCCATTTATATACCTGGCAACTTTTTCATCATCGCTCTCCCGATGACCTGTTCTGATATTGAGCTTGTAGAATTCTTCGGTGTACTCCTTCACCGTCATCAACTTCTGTCTCAGGTTCTGCATTCTCCTGAACATTGTGATCTGATAATCCCTTGGGATGAACTTTGCCTTCATCTTTGCAATCATTCGATCCCAGCTTTTGATCTTTTGTTTGCCTTTGGAACGTCTATCTGCCTGAAGCTCGTCCCACCATAATGCTACATGTCCTTTCAATTTCGTGACAACATGCCTTACCTTCTTATCCTCTTCGATGTCTTCATAATCGAAGTAGGTGTCAAGAGCTCTAATCCAGTTCAACAGCTCTTCTGCATCCATATTTCCTTCATAGACTGGAATGTCCATTTTTGTCTTTGAACTCATCCGAGCGATAGCCTTGATTAACCGCTCATTGGTTGCATCTTCAGTTCCAAATTCTCCTTGTTGTTCAGCTTCGTCTTCGCCTTCAGAGTCGCTCATATCTCCAGCATTTGTTGTGCATCTCTACGCTGCCTCCATATCTTCTGATCTCGCTCGAAGATCTCTTATTTTCCTTTCCAGTTCCGGATTCCCTGCTGGACTACCTCTTCTTCGCACATCCCTGTCTTTTAGATCAGGTGACTATCTCTCCCTTCTGGGCGGCATGGTGAAATTTTTTTTTCTCCTCTTTGTCGCAGAAAACAAAGAGTAAAATCCCGCTCTGATACCACTTGACACAGACACCACCCGCACACATCCATTTCCACCAGGACCTTCTTTTCCCCCTAGGCCCGAAGAGATAAAATGCTCCTCAAATCCCTTATCGGAACCTTCTGGCACCCACAAGATGTTCCTCCGATGACCTCCCTTTACCTTATCGGGAAATCAAAACTCGCGTAGTTGCGAGTCCTTCACTTGGGTCACACAATCCCCGAAACCCGATGACTATTCACCACGGCCTTTGCTTCTTATCGGGGATTATTCAATCGAGAAATCGGCCTTTTCAAGGTCGTGAGTCACGTCACCCACGAAACTCCGACTCCCGATCTCCGATGGCACCTCGTGCACCTTATCTCCCTCTGGCTAACCCTTCTTACATATGATCTGTTGGCCCACCTGACCACATCCTTTTCCCTTTATCGGAAATTCGGGCTTCACAGAAGAGAAATGCGTGGAACTCACGCTCGTGGGATCTCCGACCCCCAATTCCCGATGACACCTGTCTTCCACAAGATCTGTGGGTCCACGCGCCAATCAGTGATTACCGAGAGTTTGCCTCTCATGACCTCGCAAACCTTAACGCAAATATTTGCGGCTCTCACTCGCGAAACTCCGAGTTCACGATGTGCCAATACCACCTGTCATCGTCTCCCTACAGGGGATGACCTCCTAACACCTGTCCCTTTCCCAATATGAGGTGGTTGTGGGACCCGTCGCATTTCGCAAAATCGAGGTTTCTCCTGCTGCGATCTCGTTGTATGCGAGAACTCCGAATTGCCGAACCCCGACTCCCCGGGATCGCGCGCCACGTGTTCCTGCTGCATTCAACGGCTCTGATCCTCTCGGGAATTCGTTAATCGTGATTCCTTTCTCCCTGAATTTCACAACCATGGGAATCCCTATATCCCGAACCCCAAATCTCCGGGATCTTCCCCTGTTCCTTCATGCTTAAACCCGACGCAACTCTCTTGAGATCTAACGGTCGGCAGGATTTTGCAGCTTTCGTCGGCGAATCTCTGAAATGATTAAGTGGTTTTTTTTCGTGACTTTCTCTCCAAGCCTGCACCTGCGAACACTGCTTGACCCTTCTATGATCAAACTTCCTGTGTCCCCTTTCAACAATATTACGAAGGTGCTATCCCTCTTGAGCTTGTCCACTCAGTCTCCTCAGTAGAACCCGTGTACACTCTTTGCGCTCGGCACTCAACACCTTCCTCAAGTGTTGAATCCTTTTAAACTTTGCGCACTACCTGGAGTAGCAGTCGTCTATCTCCTTTGCTCAAATTGACAGCTGATACTTCTTCTTCCTTCAACCTGCACACTCCTTGCACATTTGAAATGACCCACTCTCAATTCTGGGCAAATAAGAAAAAAATTTAACCTATTGAGCCTTCATCAACGCACTCTTTGCGGATGAATTCAACTGCACTCTATGCAGGAATCTCCTGACTCAGACAGAGAAACAATTGAAACTTATTGTCTCTCTCTCTCAGAGTTCAGTTTAAAACCTGAAATCACTTGCACAGCATATACAAAGCAAATGCATAACAAGAACAAACATTCATGAGCACAACATCAACACAGAGAAACAACACTAGCCATGAAATTGAATCAGAACTTCATTCTATTAATTCACCATCTATACATGGGTGTTCTTCACATAGTTCTCTGCTTTCTCTTCTCTTCTGAATGCTTGAGAAGAATGTTACAATGATACAATGAGGGTGTCTATATCCGTTTTCCCTCTCGAACTCTAAAACTGTCTAATATGGAAATAAAATCCTATCTACCTGCATTAAATCTATTAAATGCCTCCTATCTATTTCAGATAAGAGAGTATGGCTCGAGGTCTGTTACAACATATAAAAGGCACTTTCATAAATGCATCATTTATACATTGGCGCATCATCTTGAATGAGAATTCAAAAAGTTTCGACTGGCTTGTCTAGTTGTTCATTGTCTTTTATGCTGGCTCGCTTGCTGAGTTGGAGATGCTCCTGCATCACTTGTCATTGCATTGCAAAAGGATGGGATAATATAAAGTCACAATCATTGTGGATTGAATTATGTGGCTATCAAATAGCAAATTGATCAGAACAAACTATTCCTGCAATTAGATACGCCATGTATTTATTTTCTCAATCCATACAGATGCATCTTATTCATATTACATTTCCAATGATATCAAGGTTCTTGCACATCGGTGATAAGTAAGGATTATATTGTTCAAGATTTCATTTGGCTAGTTTTATGTAAATAAATGGTTTGTAATGACCGCTAACATGATTTTTATCATGAAACATGATATAATATGGATTTGCATTTGCATTTTTG
Organism: Picea glauca; assembly: GCA_000966675.3. Taxonomy (NCBI): domain Eukaryota; kingdom Viridiplantae; phylum Streptophyta; class Pinopsida; order Pinales; family Pinaceae; genus Picea; species Picea glauca. Next base: position 728,660 of record JZKD02S1823634.1, read on the forward strand.
TTGAAATGAAAATACTTTGTTTTTCTTGTTATTCACCAAACTGCAATCGATATATTTAACCATTTTTCTAACCATCGTATGAAAAATGTATCTCCCAGTGACCCTCTCTCATTTTCATATACAATTGAAGATGTAGACAACACATTTTCAACAAATATATGTTAATTCTATGAATTCCATGCAGCTCCTAAAAGAAATCAGATCATGGCTAAAGCTCATATGATTTCAATGTCTCTATATCTCCATTGTCTAAAAAAAACAAGAAATGATATATTAATCCATTTCAAAATTCAATCAAAGAGTAGTAGAAATGCCACAGGATGTGCAATGCATCAAATAAACAATCTCTAGGACTATATGAAAAAGCATCCAATCTAAAAAGATTGTTTCTATGCAGTACATGGTCAATATTTTTATGTGCAATGCACCACTCCTTGCTTTGATAATTTTCAACATATATTTTATATTCCATTTTTTAGTTTATTCCATTCATATGATGCTTAAGCTATGTCTATAGCATTAAGAAACCAAAAAGATAAAAAGAAAAATATAATTTCAAAAAAACGTACCTTTTTTTCATTTATGTTTAACTTCAATTATTTTTTATCTATATAGTTTCTAAAATAGTCCTTGACCAATTTAACTTACCCATGAAAAAGAAAAATAATAAGAAGGTACTATTTTTCTTTGGAATATATGATACACCCAAAAATATCTCATTCTACCATTTGATCAAGTAAAACAACAAAAAGAAAACAAGACTAGTTTGTTTAAGCATTACACTAATGGCAATGCAATTTCACAGAAATGAAGTAGTTGCATTATGCATGAGGCACACATTATCAAACAATAACAATGGATTGTTTTGGAGCACATAGCAATCGAGATGTCAGATGTCAAGATTAGGTTATTTAATATGTATTAGATTTAACTATGTCTGTGGACATGGGGAATATAAAAACAAGCAAAGAAACTAATTGCACATGTTTGTCAAATACATAAATTAATATGATAGACCATTGGATAAAATAGAAATACTAGATGAATACTTTTATCATCTCCAACAACTATTGTTGCCAAAATGCATGATTGTCGAAGGCTAGCTGGTACGAATTCACCGCACATGAGTTGAAAATAGACCAAGTATTAACTGTGTTGGAGGCACACTAGGGCTTAGTCTTGTTGACCAATATCATATCATGTTCATTCATAAAGGGGATTTTAAAATTGTGAAAAATAAGGTCAAGATATTGTAGCTATTGGGGGGTTGATGTAGGGTACGAGGGGGTTATAGTTATTGGGGGGTACAAAAAATGAGAATTTGTTAAAAATATGGGATATATAGTAAAAATAAGATTTTTTTTATTGGAAAGATGTATTGGGAGGGGGTTTCAACAAAAGGATTTTGGGAGGTATTTTTCAATATCTAGTGAAATTAAGGGTATTCTTTACTATCCCATGAACACAAGTGTTATTTCATGGGTTCACTAAGTGGATACCCCATGGCAATACATAGCTATGCAGAGGGTGGAGATATGGCCATAGAAAAAACTTCCACCCAACCTAAAAAATGGCTAACTAAAAATTATTTTTACTAGGAAATTGTCCAAAGATAAATAGAAGATGTAGTTTATATTTCACCAAGGTGAATAGCACATTCCAGATCTACTAAAATGTGTTTTCCACATATCAATTACCTTTCGAATAAGGTTAATCATAAATAAAAACCCATCGAGTAGCTCACATCTAAGCATCACATTTTCTTCACATTGCTTCTAGATCTTTTCCCTTTCCTTGTAAATCAAAGAAAATCAATCTGCCATAAATTAGTCAGTTATCAAACAAATTATGTCACTTGTCACAATCCTTGATGCAAAACTATTGGAAGTGTGGAGGTGTGCAAGTGTGATAGTGAAGAAGGATGATTCATATCAGTTCTCCGCACAAGGTTTGAAAATAGAGCAAGTGTTGTCTCTGCGGGGAATACACATGTGCATAAGTGCATATGATATAGTTGTGAAGATTGCAGAAGTGTCGAGGCACCCAAGTGTGTCAATTCCATATCATAAGTGATATGAATTATCATCACAAGGGTCCCTCGACACTTCATTTGACACTTAGAGTAAGCATTCTCTATGAATTAAAAATATGATATGAATTAAAAATAGAGTAAGCATTCACTTTGCATTGTGAGCACATGGGTTTCTTCATTTGACACTTATATTTCAGGGTGGTTGTATGGGGCATGGATAAGTTGTTGTAGCCGCCTTTCAAATGTAGTCGGAGAACATAGGGGGTTGTAGCTAGATAATTGGGGAGTTGTAGCTTCCCTCATGTTGTAGCTTGAAAATATAGGGGCTCAGAGCCTCCTTCCAGTTGCACCTAAAGAACAAAGGAATTTGGTGCTTCCAATTAATGTAATTCTTAAATACATATCAGAAAAATCATTATGTGATTTTCTCTCGCATTGGGTTTCCATGTAAAAATACTGGTGTACTATGTATGTGTATGATTGTTCATTTTTTCATGGTTTATTTACTCTACACTTATTGATGATAATGTTATATTGATCACAAAGACAAATAACACTTGCATAATGTGGTTAAAAAATATTTTATTTCTCTATTACTGATTCACCCCCCCCTCTTAGTAATCCAACAATTGGTATCAGATCACGTTCCTTCAAAAATCAGTTTAACCACTAAAAGCTAGATCATAGAGATAAACAATATGTATAAAAATGGAATAGCACAGTTTGATGGACAAAACTTTGCATTTTGTAGCAGAATGATGAAAACATATGTATAGGAACAAGGATTTGAGGTTTGGAAATCAGTTGTATATGGATACACATAACCAACAATTCTGCCAACAAATGAAAATGGAAATAAAATCAGTCTAAAAATTCAAAATCCACAAATTCACTTTTGAATGGTCTTTGTGATTCAGTATATACCAAAAGTTATACATTGTATCTCTGCTAAATATATTTGGGAAAAACTTCAAAATATTTGTGAAGGAGATTCAAAAGTCAAAGCAACAAAGCTTCAAACTTACAGAGGCCAATTAGAACAGCTAAAGATGAAGGAAGATGAGAATATTGGAGCTTACTTCTTACGAGTTGATGAAACCGTGAATGAAATCATAGGATTGGGAGAAGAAGTTGATGAATCTGTAATTGTTCAAAAGTTACTAATATCTCTTCCAATGAGATTTGATCCTAAGATATCAACACTAGAAGAAAGAGCATATATAGACGCAATAAGCATGGATGAACTACATGGAATCTTCAGAGCCTATGAAATGAGAATTGAACAGGAAAATACAGGTATAAACAAAGCATCATTCAAATCATCCAAAAGGTCAAAGAAAAAGTGAAAGAAAAAGGAAAAAGAATATAGAAGCAACAGTGACATCTCGAAAGATGATGAAGAAGTGGCCTACTTTGTCAGAAGATTGAAAAACGGAACTGATGACAATATAAAGGTAAGCTTCCATTGTTTTTTTTTAACTATGATGGTATTGATCATTTTTCTAACAAATTTCCTGACAAGAAAAAGAAAATACATGAAGAGGATGATCCAAACAACAAAAAAACATACAATGGAAAAAGAACCAAAAAGAAACTCTTCAAGAAAAAAATTTGCACCAAAGAAGACTTCTCCTCATCAAACGAAGATGAAGTCAGTGAAAGTGATATGGAAAGAGTTATATTCATGAAAATAGAAGAATCCGACAAAGAATACACCAAAGAGGAGTATGAATAAAAATAATTTGACTACAGAGAATAACTCTTGAGTGTTATAGAAGTTACAAAAAGAGAAAACAAGAAAAACAAGAAACTCCATGAAGAACTAGACAAGAAAGAAGACATTGAAAATTCCAACTCTGAATAACTAGAATATATGATCACTAAATTAAAGGTTCAAATAGAATAATACAAAAGAATCGAAGAAGCACTCAAAGAATAACTCGAAGAAAAAGACAGGATCATTGGAAATTTGGAAGCAAAGGTTGTTACATTGAAAAAAGACCTTCAACAGAAGAATATGAAGAATAGTTCAAAGTTTTGGATAATATTATTAACATTCAAAGGCCACATCATGACAGGTCCAGGCTAGGATACAATCAGACATAAGGAGGCTCAATGTCAAAAACCACAGATAAAGAAACATAGCCACGAAGCTATGCATAAACAATTAGAGGAGACAATAAGTTTTACATGGAAGATCACAAGGACACTCCTCCACCTAGAAGAGTCATATTTCAAAATCGACAACAGTCATAAACAATCAAGCCTCGAGATGAAAAAGGATTCTGAAGAGTAACTCCTTTCAAAAGATCTTCAACTCCCAGGTATCAAACTATACTTTTCAGTTTATGTTATGCATGTAATAATTTTGGACATAAATTTGTAAATTGCAGAGCTAATAGTAGGAATAGAAACAAATTTTAAAGTCATGCACAAAATGGTTATCCAATAACGCCTAATGAAACACACAGAAGAAGCTACAACATGTTTGAATCATTGAGCACTGAAGTGGAATGCTACAATTGAAAAAAATTTGGATGCATGGCCAAAGATTGTAGAATGACAGTCCCTTCTAGAGAATCACAATGGAATAACAACAGTCACAGACATGAACCTCAATAGAGAATATGGATAAGAAAGCAGGAACAATTTAACAATGAAGAATAGACACTCGCTCTACAGGATAAACACAAAATACGTGGTTGGTATGTTGACATTGGCTATTAAATATACATGACAGGTGATGAAGACAATTTTCTTACATTAAGAAAGGAAAGAGATCGATCAATCTCTTTTGCAAATGATGACTCAACTACAACCATTGGAAAAGACAGTGAGAATCAAAAAAAAGAATACCAAGGTAGAAAATGTTCTACTAGTGGAAGATATGAAACATAATCTTCTAAGTCTAAGTCAAATGTGTGACCAAGGTCATAAAATTATGTTCGATTCATAGAAGTGCAAGATAAGAAAAGAAATTTAAGGAAAATTGACTGCAACAGTTGCAAGAACTTCAAGTAACATATATGTATTAAGTGAAATTGGAAATGGAAAGTGTTATTTAGGAAAGGAAGATGAAGTTTGTCTATGGAACAAAAGAATGGGTCACATAAACTTCGATAACCTCGTCAAAGTCAGAAAAAGGAAGAAATCAGATAAATTCCCCAGATCACGAAACCAACCAACACATTATGAAAGCATTGTCAACAAGGAAAGGAAACAATGACCAGATTCAAATCAAAGGAATACTCAACGATAAGAACACTAGAAATTGTGCATATTGATCTAGTTGGACCAAATAGAACAAAGGGTTTAAAAGGTGAGAAATACTTTATGTTATTAGTTGTTGTTTATATAAGAATTGTTGTAGTTTTCTTTCTCGGGAATAAGTCAAAAGAATTTGAAAACTTCAAGGTTTACAAGGAAATGGTTGAAAATGAAATGGATTCAAAAATCAAATGTTTGACATATGATAATGGAGGAGAGTTTACTTCAAAACAATTTATGAATTTCTGTAGCAAGCATGGAATAAAAAGGTAATTCTTCATTCCTAGGACACCTCAATAGAATGGAGTTGTTGAAAGAAAGAACGAGAGAATACAAGAAATGGCTCGAACAATGTTAATGGATTCTAAATTGATAGATGTATTTTCGACACATACAGTTCATACAACATTTCACATTCAAAATAGAGTAATGATCTGAAATAACAGTGACAAAACTCCCTATGAACTATGGAAAGGAAGACCAACAAATGTGAAGCACTTCAAAGTGTTATGAAGAAAATTCTACATCAAAAGAGAATATGGAAGAATGGTAAAGTTTGAATCTTGTGTGGACAAAGGCGTCCTTCTCAGTTACTCAAGTAAAAGGAAATAATAAGAGTGTTACAATATAAGTCTCAACAAATTTGTGGAAAGCATCAATGTAATAGTTGATGAAACAGGTGGACGGAAATTAAAGGAAGAAGAAAAGGAACTAGTGGAACAGGTTTACGAAGAAGAAGTAAATGATGAAGAAGTAGCAGAAGGGGAAGATGAAGAAGACAAGAAAAAAGTAGAAGAGGAAGTTTAGTAAGTGGCTCCAAAGACACCTAGCAAACGAGTACAGATGAATCATCCTTTAGATCAGATTACTGGAAACAAGGATGTAGGAGTTGAGACTAGAAGAAGAATTTGTTCACCAGAACAACTACACCTGCCAGTCTTATCTACGATTGAACAAATTTCTTTTGAGGAGGCCAGCAAGGATGAATTTTGGAAAAAGGCCATGAATGAAGAATTAGATCAAATACAGAAGAACGACACTTGGGAATTGGTTCCAAGACTAAGGTATAAGAATGTGATTGACACAAAGTGGACTCTCAGAAATAAATTGAATGAATATGGATAGGTTACAAGGAACAAAGCTAGATTGATATGTAAAGGATACGCACAGGTTGAAGGGATCGAATTTGAAGAAACGTTTGCCCCAGTTTCCAGAATGGAAGCAATCTGATTGATATTATCTTATCCATTCTCCAATAAATTAAATTTTATCAGATGGACATGAAATCATCCTTTCTGAATGGGGAACTTGAAGAAGAACTCTACATTGAATAACTAGAAGGGTTTCAACTATCATAGAACAAATATTATGTGTGCAGGTTGAATAAGGCCTTGTATGGTATAAAACAAGATCCCAAAGAATGGTACTCTAGACTGGATAGATATCTATATAAGGAAGGGTTTAGAAAAGGAATCGTAGAAAACAACGTCTACATCAATATAACTCAAGATGGTATTTGATTAATTGAAGTTTTTGTTGATGATATTATTTTTGGAAGTGATGATGATAGGTTAAGACAAAAATTTGCAAAGAATATGCATAATGAATTTGAAATGTCATTACTTGGACAACTATCCTTCTTTCTGGGTCTTTAGATATGCAAAGAAATGAAGGAATTTTTTATTTCTCAAAATAAGTATATCAGATAAATGCTAAAGAGGTTCGAAATGGAATATTTCAAACCAGTTAACACTTCAATGCAAAACAGTTGCAAGTTGAGAAAAGATGATGATTCAATGTATATAGACAAAAGGTAGTACAGGTTAATAATTGGCATATTATTATATCTGACTTCATCCATACCAGATGCAATGCAGACAGTTGAAGGGGTGGAATGATTTCTAGTAGCACCAAAGAAATCACATGTCTTAGCAATGAAGAGGATTTTCAAATATCTCAAGGGCACAGAAGAGTTTGGATTATGGTATCCAAAAGGGAAGGATATATCACTTATTTCCTACACAGATGTAGTTTTGGTAGGTTTCATTGATGACCGATGAAGCAACAGTGGAGAAATTGTTTACATGGGTGACTGTTTGGTATCTTCACTAAGAAAGAAACAGTCATTGATATCATTGTCTATAGTTGGAGAAAAGTATATTGCAACAACAAGATGTTGTACACAGGTTCTATGGATCAAACAAAATTTGATAGGTATACAGATTGAGTATGATGATCCCATTCATATATATTGTGATAATACAAGCACTATCAATATCTCAAAGAATCCAATGATGCACTCCAAGATGAAGCACATTCAATTAAGTATCAGTTTCTACAGGGACAGGTTGCAGAGAAGAACATCAGAGTTGAATATGTGGGGAAAAAGGAAGAGGTTGCATATATCTTCATAAAAATGCTTCCAAGGGAATCCTTTGAGTATCTTCACCAGATACTTGGATCAATTTCTACTCCCAAATGAATGATTTTGAATTCTTATCTTATATGTATTCTATTTACACGAGGAAGAACCATACAAAGGATAGTTCAAGTTGAGGGAGCATGTTCAGGAAGAGTTCAGTTAGGGGGAGAAGCCCCAAGGACAGTTCAGTTAGGGTGAGAAACCCTAGACAGGAAGTTACCACTTCCATTGATGTCAAAGGGGAAAATATTCACCATATTCAGGTCAATGACTTAGATGCTTGGAAAGAGAGCATAGAGACATGGTTCCAGGGGGAATGATGATCACAAGGGGAGAATAAGAGATATGACTTTAGATTTTCATCAAAGTGTTTCCATCAATTCCAAAGGGTGAGATTGTTTATTAATTGGGTTGGTTGTCATTTATGTCAACCCTTGAAGCAAGTCCGGTAGAACATTTTGGTAGATCCAACATTATGATTAAGGGACTTTAGTTTAATTGATGTATAATGGTATGAAGTTTAATATATTTGTAGGTAAGACTACCCTAGATAGATATTACATGTCATGCCATTTTTGGTGATATGTATAAATCCACATAAATCCTCACGGTTATAGGGTAATGGCCTTGTGAAGTTGGAGAACCCTCATAAATTATCTAGAAGCTCCTAGAAGAAGTTCACTAGTCAAGTGAGTAAAACTAGGAGCTAATAATGGGTTAACTTGTTATAGTAAGAAAATAATTAAAAATAAATTAGTTGCAACTAGAAATGGAGAATTTATTATTTGTAGAAAATGGGTTAGAAGTGGACAAGTGGTTAGAAGTGGGTTAGCCCTAAAAGAAGGAAACTAGGTTAAGTTGGTTATAAGGTAACTCATTGAGGAAGCTACATGGAAGTATAAATAAGAGAGAAAGGATCTCTTAATAGCACCTATTGAGAAAATTGAATATCTATTATTGTGTAAAGTTTATTGTAGGTAGTCATTGAGATATCTGAAGTTGTGAAAGTCCGAGGTAGTACAAAGGGTTGATTTCATAATTACAAAAAATACAAAAAAAAAAACCGTATGTTCTAAGGCGTACTCGGGCTAACAGTACAATAGGATGAATACATATGCAGGATAACAATATAATAGGGTGTGTACATATGCGAGATGACAATATAATAAGGTGCATAGATGAGGGTAAATCCATATAAACTTGAGAAGATGAAGATGCCAAGTCTCTAGATTTTGACAACAAGCTCTCAGGAAGGTCTACAGTGATTAGGTACATCAGATCTATCCACTAGTTCAAAAGGTATGTCTTATTTCTATGAGTAGTTGGATTTTGTTGTATACATGAGAAATGTTTATGGGGTTTGAGGATTTTACTTAGAGAGATTATTGGTTGCATGGGACCTTTTGTATAAATTAGATGTACTGAAATATAGTGTTGGTATAATCAATATTTATCATTGATATATATTGTTAGTGTTGGGGAACATATTTTATTTCTTGACATATGGTCAAGGGTTCTTGTGATACATGGTTTATAGCTTGTATTTGAGAAGTGGTTGATGTATTGAGAGAATAAATATCATAAATCTTTTAATATCTAGTTAATGTGAGGGTTGTTAAACTTGTTCATGATTACACACAGTTATATGGAACATGATTAGAGAGAGATATATATACTTTGGGTAAAGGATATGTATGAGGATGTATGCACATGGTACATTTATAGTGTGGACACAATGAAAGGTTGCAGGTTGATGTGAAATAGACTGCAGAGGGTGAGAAATTTTCAGAAGAGAGAAAACCCTAATTTTCAGAAGGAATATGCATGCTCCATAGTAGATAGGTCACGTACATATGTTGGTTGAAGTATTAATAAGGTGCATACATACGCATGCTGCAGAATAGATAGGTCATGTATTTGTGGTTTTTTGGTTGATACAGGCTCAGTTATGGTATAGGTTAATTACAGGGAATTGGTACATATTGGCCATAGGTCAGTGGTATAGGTTGGTACAGGTTTATAGTGGTATATCTCAAAGTGATATTGTGGTTTTGGTTTCTTCATTTGACACTTATATTTCAGGGTGGTTGGACAACACAAGGATAGGTGGTTGTATCCATCTTTTCATTGTAGCTAAAGAACATAGGGGGTTGTAGCCTCTTTTTGGTTGTAGCCAAAGAATTGGGAAATTGTAGCTTCCCTCAAGTTGTATCCTGAAAATATAAGGGGTCAGAACCTCCTTCTATTTGCATATGGAGAACAAAGGAATTTGGTGCTTCCAATTAATGTAATTCTTAAATACATATAAGAAAAATAATTTCATGGTTTTCTCTCGCATTGGGTTTCCGCATAAAAATATTGGTGTACTATGTATGTGTATGATTGTTCATTTGCTCGTGGTTTATTTACTTTGCACTTATTGATGATAAGTCTATATTGATCACAAATATAAATAACACTTGCATACTGTGGTTAAAAAGGATTCTATTTCTCTATTACTGATTCACCCTCCCTCTCAGTAATCCAACAAAAATAGATAAAATAAAAAGGTGTTTAACCAAGCTATTTTCAAAAGATAAATATAGTATGGAGCTTGAATTGCTTTAATCCTGAGTGCATGATGTGTGTTTAATAAAATTTCATTTTCACACACGAATTAGCATCAGAATATACATAATTATAAATAGAAGGCACTATATATCCCATAGAAAAGTGTGATATTTACTTAGCACTAGTTCTAAATAACATCCCTTTCCTTATACATCCAGGAAAATCAGCATGTCATAAATGACTGGGATATCATGAAAATTACATTGCTTGTCAAAATTCTCCATGCAAAGGTGCGGAAGTGGTCCGTGGAGGATAATAAGTCCCATGAATTCTCCACACAAACATTTAAAATACACAAGTGTTGGTTGTGCTAGTTATATACCTTTTCTATGTGAAGAGGTGTGCAAGACATAACCACACTGAGTGTGGACATATCTTCATAGAAAAATCATCCATATAACTTTAAAAATTCCCTTGTAAAAAAGGATTTTGACTAGGAAATTTCGCAAACATAAATACATTACCATGCTCAAATTGCTTCAATTCATGGTACAAATCTATTGGAAATGTGGACATGCACAAGTGCATGATAATAAATGGCATGAATTCTTTGCACAAGTGTTGAAAATACACAAGTGTTGTTTGCACTATTGATCTACCTCTGTGAAGTGCACAGGTGCGTAAGAAATAACTGCATGGAGTGTGGAAATATGTTCATAGAAAAAGCCTCTAAACAACCTGAAAAATTCCCTTCTAGAAAAGGATTTTGACTAGAAATTTTGCAAACACAAATACATTACCGAGCTCCAATTACTTCAAGGACAAATGCATGACCTATATTTACAAAATTTTCTCTTCCACGCACATGAATTACCTTAGAAATATGGCCAATCATAAATATAAACCATTATCTAACCCATACAAAAGTAGGACACTTGATTTGCACTAGTTCTTAATACCTTCCCTTTCCTCGTAAATCCAAGCAAGTCAACGTGCCATACATGACCTAGCCACCGTGGAAATTACATGCCTTGACACAATACATGATTCAAAACTATTGCAATTGCCAATGTGCGAAAGCACCACAATGTCAGGATGTCCAAGGATTAGTATCAATTCTCTTCAAAAAGAAAGAAAACAAACCAGATATTGACTATTCCAGGGAAACACATGTGCAAAGTACGAAAGATAGAGTCTTGCAAAATGCAGAGAAATGGTGAAATAAAAATACTTCACACATAATTAAAAATTCATTGCAAATGGAAATATTGGCCATATGTTACATAGTAATCATCTATTTAGATTGGATGGATTTTTCATATACTCTTGCACATTGTTTATTTGATGCATTTCATGTCCCCTTGCATTTATGTTACTCTTCCATTGAATTGGGAAATGGATCAATTAGACAACATAAATATAGATGCATTATAATCATACCAATATGAATTAGGATCCCATTTATTACACAAATTACACCAGATTCGTGACATTAACATCTATCTTTCTAAAATGAATTTGTCTTCATCTTCAAATGTAAACTAAAATTAGAGAGAACTACGAGGACATACATTTTGCATACAATGACCCGCAAAAGGGTTGATCTGTATTTATGAGGGAAACAAAATGAAACATAGATTTATAATATTAACATGGAGACACAGTGAATAATAACAAAGATACAATAAAACTTGACTTCTAGTAAATAAGAAATATATTGAAACTGTAAAATGCAGACTGAAACAAGCTTGTTAGAATGGTGGCAACTTATCTATGAGAAGAGATGTGATGGATACACTCATTCACAATAATATGATTACAATGAGGCTCTGAAATCCTTTGTACAATAAACATGAATTCAAAAACCCTAGACATGCACAAACCTAAACCTAGGAGATGAAGTGCCAAAAGTCATGTGGGCCTGCTTGGGGTAAGTTGGTACATCAACTTCCTGGGGTTGTAACTTTTGCATGCGATCTTCATTTTAAGCGCATGATAGCCCATTGGAAGGTCTATCTAAGGACTACAAATTATTCAATCAAACTTTGGATATATATATATATATATATATATATATATATATATATATATATATATATATATATATTGACTATGGTGATCCCTAAAAACGTTTTTTAGGGCCTCAAAACATCTCCAGAAGTTCAAGACCAGAAAACTAGGAAAAACATACCAAACCAAGAAAATTCCAATATGAGACAATTGGAATAGGTGGGTGGTCATTGATGTCCACTAGGATCAATACTTCCCCATTAGGAACCAATATTATCCATTCCGTTAAGTTCCACCATTAGATGAGGAATTTTATGTTGAATTTGGCCCCAGGTGAGCCACTTGCCTTGGTTGAGCTCTCTTTCTTTGAAAACCTAATAAATATGGATCCTCTGCTGGCGATTTTGATTGAACTATGTGTCCATGATCTGATTAGTGGATGCACATTCCATGCAGTCAGGGTGGAACTCTGTTGGTGTCAATTGTTTTTCTATCTCCAAGGTGTCCAATAATGGTGAAAAATATGGCTGAAGGAGGTCGGCATTAAATACTGGATGCAAGCCAATTAAGGGCGGAATGTTTAGCTCAAAATAATTATCACCCACATCCTTGGTCATGGTGTAGGTTCCATAGTGGAG
>JZKD02S1823634.1:742998-759119 GCA_000966675.3 Picea glauca
GATTTTTCCCCACATCCAAGAGCTTACAATGCAAATTTTATTTCAAATGCGCGGTCTCCTGTGTGGATAGAGGCGCATATGGTGCCTGCGCGCTGACATAATTGAAAATCAAAGCGCATGCGCGCCTGTGGGGTGGAATACCTGTGCGCCTATGTCAAAAAGTCCGAGAAGAAAAATCTGGATGGATTTCTCTCCAATTTCTTGTGAATTGTCTGGTTAGCAGGTCGGCAGAGGTCGGTTTGTGAACCTGCAAGTCAATGAAATCAAAAGGAAAGAAAAATAAGCCCAAATGAGGGAGGAATTGATACCTACTCCCCAGCGGAGTCGCCAATCTGTTTGCACCCAATTCGTCACTTGATGAGCAAATTAAGAGTGCTTACATGCCCAGTTGGGCTCTGCTAGGCATGACAACTGTGAAGGGAAAGGTTAGAAAGAGAAACAATAAAACAATAAACAAAAACAAATTAAAATTAACTAAAACTATGAGCATATGGAAAAATGAAAAACAAATATAAATGGACCAATGTCACCAATGTATAAGTTGATCTGATTGATGAAATCCAAAGACACAAAGGAGAAAGGGGACTTGGGTCCCTTCCTTCTCCAATGGAAGGCTCTTGAGGCCCTCACTGATTGCTCTCCTTACAATGAAAAGATGAAAATGTGGTTGAAAGAAATCCAAGCTTATCCACTCAAGTGAGAGGTGGAAAGCCCTATGAAATGCAGCTTGTGATGTTTATTGCCAAAGAATGAGTCCTTAGCAATCTTAGTAGCATAACAATACAAAGAATTCCTTGAGAAAATGGTGGTCATTCACGGCCTTTTATAGCCAAGCATTGGGTTATTATGCAACCTCTTTTGAATGTGAAAAGGGGCTCTTTAGGGCACAATTAGGTCTTTGACCAGCCCACCATGAGGATTGAGCTCAGATTTGGTGTCAAATCGACTTGGGATCCGATCCATTAGTGATTGGGAGGCCGACCAATTTCAATAAATGCGTCGTTTAGCAGGCGCGCGGGTTTTTCGCCCAACAGCCGCGCCTTGTGCACATATGCGCGCTTTGTACATTGTTGTTACGCGCATACGTGCACGCACCTCGATGATGTAAAGCGCCTTTCAAATTTTTGGTCATTTGTATAGTTTTTTGACCCTTTTGCAATGCTGAGGAATTAATCTTATGCCGTGAATGACTCTTTTCCTGTTTTGACGATGCAGAGTTCTTGTCGCCATGTGCGGATGAAATTTCAGTGATAACATAGTGAAATTAAGGGTATTCTTTAATATCCCATGAACACAAGTGTTATTTCATGGGTTCACTAAGTGGAGACTCCGTGGGGATACATACCTATGGAGAGGGTGGAGATATGGCCATAGAAAAAACTTCCACCCAACCTAAAAAATGGCTAAGTAAAAATTATTTTGACTAGGAAATTGTCCAAAGATAAATAGAAGATGTAGTCTATATTTCACCAAGGTGAAGAGCACGATCCAAATCTGCTAAAATGTGTTTTCCACATATCAATTACCTTTTGAATAAGGTTAATCATAAATAAAAACCCATCGAGTAGCTCACATATAAGCATCACATTTTCTTCACATTACTTCTAGATACCTTCCCTTTCCTTGTAAATCAAAGAAAATCAATCTACAATAAATTAGTCAGTTATCATGAAAATTATGTCACTTGTCACAATCCCTGATGCAGAACTATTGGAAGTGTGGAGGTGTGCAAGTGTGATAGTGAAGAAGGATGAGTCATATCAGTTCTCTGCACAAGGTTTGAAAATAGACCAAGTGTTGTCTCTGTGGGGAATACACATGTGCATAAGTGCATACGATATAGTTGTGAAGACTGCAGAAGTGTCGAGGCACCCAAGTGTGTCGATTCCATACCATAAGTGATATGAATTATCAGCACAAGGGTGCCTCGACACTTCATTTGACACTTAGAGTAAGCATTCTATATGAATTAAAAATATGATATGAATTAAAAATAGAGTAAGCATCCGCTTTGCATTGTGAGCACATGGGTTTCTTCATTTGACACTTATATTTCAGGGTGGTTGTATGGGGCATGCATAGGTTGTTGTAGATAGAGTATTGGGGAGTTGTAGCTTCCCTCATGTTGTAGCTTGAAAATATAGGGGGTCGGAGCCTCCTTCCAGTTGCACCTAGAGAACAAAGGAAGTTGGTGCTTCCAATTAATTTAATTCTTAAATACATATAAGAAAAAGCATTATGTTCTTTTTTCTCGCATTGGGTTTCCATGTAAAAATACTGGTGTACTGTGTATGTGTATGATTGTTCATTTTTTCATGGTTTACTTACTCTAAACTTATTGATGATAATGTTATATTGATCACAAAGACAAATGACACTTGCATAATGTGATTAAAAAATATTTTATTTCTCTATTACTGATTCACCCCCCCTCTTAGTAATCCAACAATTGGTATCAGATCATGTTCCTTCAAAAATCAGTTTAACCACTAAAAGATAGATCATGGAGAACAACAATATGTATAAAATGGAATATCACAGTTTGATGGACAAAACTTTGCATTTTGTAGAAGAATGATGAAAACATATGTATAAGAACGGAGATTTGAGGTTTGGCAATCAATTGTATATGGATACACAAAACCAACAGTTCTGCCAACAAATGAAAATGGAAAGAAAACCAGTCTAAATAAATCAAAATTCACAAATGCACTTTTGAATGGTCTTTGTGATTTGGTATATACCAAGTTTATACATTGTATCTCTGCTAAAGATATTTGGGAAAAACTTCAAAATATTTGTGAAGGAGATTCAAAATTCAAAGAAACAAAGCTTCAAACTTACAGAGGTCAATTAGAACAACTAAAGATGAAGGAAGACGAGAATATTGTTGCCTACTTCTTACGAGTTGATGAAACTGTGAAGGAAATCATAGGATTGGGAGAAGAAGTTGATGAATCTGTAATTGTTCAAAAGGTACTAATATCTCTTCCAATGAGATTTGATCCTAAGATATCAACACTAGAAGAAAGAGAATATATAGACCCAATAAGCATGAATGAACTACATGGAATCTTCACAGCCTATGAAATGAGAACTGAACAGGAAATATAGGTATAAAAGAAGCATCATTCAAAGCATCCAAAAGGTCAAAGAAGAAGGGAACTCAAAAGTAAAAAGAATATATAATGAGTAGTGACATCTCGAAAGATGATGAAGAAGTGGCCTACTTTTTCAGAAGATTGAAAAAGGGAATTGATGGCAAATATAAAGGTAATCTTCCATTGTTTTTTTTTTAACTATGATGGTATTGATCATTTTTCTAAACCAATTCCTCACAAGAAAAAGAAAATACATGAAGAGGATGATTCAAACAACAAAAAAACATACAAAGGAAAAAGAACCAAAAAGAAACTCTTCAAGAAAAAAAATTGCACTAAAGAAGACTGCTCCTCATCAGACGAAGATGAAGTCAGTGAAAGTGAGATGGAAAGAGTTCTATTCATGGAAATAGAAGAAGCCGACAAAGAAGACACCAAAGAGGAGTATGAAGAAGAAGAAGTTGACTACAAATAATAACTCTTGAGTGTTATAGAAGTTACAAAAAGAGAAAACAAGAAAAACAAGAAACTCCATGAAGAACTAGACAAGAAAAAAGACATTCAAAATTCAAACTATGAATAACTAGAAAAGATGATCACTAAATTAAAGGTTCGAATAGAAGAATACAAAAGAATCAAAGAAGAACTCAAAGAAAAACTCGAAGAAAAAGACATGATCATTGGAAATTTGGAAGCAGAGGTTGTTACATTGAAAAAAGACCTTCAGCAGAAGAATATGCAAAACAGTTCAAAGATTTTGGATAATATTATTAATATTCAAAGGCCACATCATGACAATTCCATGCTAGGATACAATTATATAGAAGGAGGCTCAATGTAAAAAACCACAGATAAAGAAACGCAACCACGAAGCTATGCAGAAACAATTAGATGACACAATAAGTTTTACATGGAAGATCACAAGGATACTCCTCCACCTAGAAGAGTCATATTTCAAAATCAACGACAGTTAGAAAAAATCAAGCCTCGGGATGAAGAAGGATTTAGAAGAGTAACTCCTTTCAGAAGATCTTCAACTCCCAGGTATCAAACTATATTTTTTAGTTTATGTTATGCATGTAATAAATTTGGACATAAAGTTGTAAATTGCAGAGCTAATAGTAGGAATAGAAACAAATTTGAAATCCATGCACAAAATGGTTATCCAATAAGGCCTAATGAAACACACAGAAGAAGAAACAACATGTTTGAATCATTGAGCATTGAAGTGGAATGATACAAATGAAAAAACTTTGGACGCATAGCCAAAGATTGTAGAATGAGAGTCCCTTCTAGAGAATCACAACAGAATAACAACAGTCACAGCCATGAACCTTAGTAGAGAATATGGATAAGAAAGAAGGATCAATTTAACAATGAAGAATATATACTCGCTCTACAAGATAAACACAAAAGACGTGGTCGGTATGTTGACATTGGCTATTCAACACACATGACAGGTGATGAAGACAATTTTCTTACATTAAGAAAGGAAAGAAATCGGTCAGTCTCTTTTGCAAATGATGACACAGCTACAATCATTGGAAAAGACAGTCAAAATTGGAAACAAGAATACCAAGGTAGAAAATGTTCTACTAGTTGAATATATGAAACATAATCTTCTAAGTGTAATTCAAATGTGTGACCAAGGTCATAAAATTATGTTCGATTCACAAAAGTGTGAGATAAGAAAATAAATTTCAGGAAAATTGACTGCAACAGTTGCAAGAACTTCAAGTAACATAAATGTATTAAGTGAAATTGGAATTGGAAAGTGTTATTTAGGAAAGGAAGATGAAGGTTGTCTATGGAACAAAAGAATGGGCCACATAAACTTTGATAACCTCATCAAAGTCAGAAAAAAGGAAGAATTCATATAAATGACCCAGATCACGAAACCAACCAACACATTATGAAAGCATTGTCAACAAGGAAAGAAAGCAAAGACCAGGTTCAAATAAAAGGAATACTCAATGATAAGAACACTGGGAATTGTGCATATTGATCTAGTTGGACCAAAGATAACAAAGGGTTTAAAAGGTGAGAAATACTTTATGTTATTAGTTGATGTTTATATAAGAATTATTACAGTTTTCTTTCTCAGGAATAAGTCAGAAGCATTTGAAAACTTCAAGGTTTACAAGGAAATGGTTGAAAATGAAATGGATTCAAAAATCAAATGTTCGAGATATGATAATGGAGGAGAGTTTACTTCAAAACAATTTATGGATTTCTGTAGCAAGCATGGAATAAAAATGTAATTCTTCATTGCTAGGACACCTCAATAGAATGGAGTTGTTGAAAGAAAGAACGGGAGAATACAAGAAATGGCTCGAACAATGTTAATGGACTCTAAATTGATAGATATATTTTGGACACATACAATTCATACAAAATTTCACATTCAAAATAGAGTAATGATCAGAAAAAGGAAGACCAACAAATGTGGAGCACTTCAAAGTGTTCGGAAGAAAATTCTACATCAAAAGAGAATATGGAAGAATGGGAAAGTTTGACTCTCATGTGGACAAAGGCATCCTTGTCGGTTACTCAAGTGCAAGGAAATAATACAAGTGTTACAATCTAAGGCTCAACAAATTTGTGGAAAGCATCGATGTAATAGTTGATGAAACAGGTGGACAAAAATTAAAGGAAGAAGAAAAGGAATTAGTGGAATAGGTTTACGAAGAAGAAGGAAATGATGAAGAAGTAGCAGAAGGGGAAGATGATGAAGACCAAGAAAAAGTAGAAGAGCAAGTTCAGTAAGAGCCTCCAAAGAAACCTAGAAAATGAGTACAGATGAATCATCCTTTATATCAGATTACTAAAAACAAAGATGCAGGAGTTGAGACTAGAAGAAAAATTTGTTCACCAAAACAACTACACCTACCAGTCTTATCTATGATTGAACAAAATATTTTTGAGGAGGCCAGCAAGGATGAATTCTGGAAAATGGCCATGAATGAAGAATTGGATCAAATAGAGAAGAATGACACTTGGGAACTGGTTCCAAGACTAAGGTATAAGAATGTGATTGGAACAAAGTGGGATTTCATAAATAAATTGAATGAATATGGACATGTTACAAGGAATAAAGCTAGATTGATATGTAAAGGATATGCACAGTTTGAAGAGATTGAATTTGAAGAAACGTTTGCCCTAGTTTCCAGAATGGAAGCAATCTGATTGATCTTATGTTATACATTCTCCAATAATATTAAAGTGTATCAGATGGACATGAAATCATCCTTTCTAAATGGGGAACTTGAAGAAGAACTCTACATTGAATAACCAGAAGGGTTTCAACTGTCATAGAACAAATATTATGTGTGCAGGTTGAAGAAGGCCTTTTATGGTATAAAACAAGATCCCAAAGAATGTTACTCTAGACTGGATAGATATCTATAGTAGGAAGGGTTTAGAAAAAGAAGTGCAGACAACAACCTCTACATCAAGATAACTCAAGATGGTATTTGATTAACTGAAGTTTATGTTGATGATATTATTTTTGGAAGTGATGATGATAGGTTAAGCCAAAAATTTGCAAAGGATATGCAGAATGAATTTGAAATTTCATTACTTGGAGAGCTATCCTTCTTTCTAGGTCTTCAGATATGTCAAAGAAACCAACTCATTTTTATTTCTCAAAATAAGTATATCAGATAAATTCTAAAGAGGTTCGAAATGGAAGATTTCAAACCAGTTAACACTCCAATGAAAACCAGTTGCAAGTTGAGCAAAGATGATGATTCAATGTATATATGATCTGGATTTATGTAGGAACACAATGAAATACATAAATACACTTAAACATAGATATGCAGTGGAAGTAAAACTTCATTTCATTAACAACAAATCACTGAAATATGCTTACAGACAAAATGGAAATAAAATAGTTTGGGCGCTGGTAGCTTATCTCTGAGAAGAAATGTGGCAGTCACTGGCCTATGAACTATGTGTTACAATGAGGCTTGAAGGCCTATATATTATTGAGAAACAATGGAAAACCATAAACATCCAAAAACCTAAACCTAGGAGATGAAACGCCAGAATATGGGCCCCGTTGGAGTAAATTGGTACATCAATTTCTCAGGGTCGTAACTTTGGCATACTATCTCCGTTTGATGCACATGATACATCGTTAGAAAGATCTATCCGAAGACTACACTGCTGACAAAGAACATTGAGTCTGAAATAGAATTATATTCATTGGAGCATTCATGCCCAAAAAAACGTTGTTTAGAGCCTTAAAATGGCTCCGGAAGTTTTTGACCTGAAAAGCTGCTAAAAATAGTAAATTCTGCTACAATTAAGGAAACTAAAAAATTGAAAGAAACAATGGTGTGGGTCCAAGTGGAATAGGTGGTGGCCACCAATATCCACCTAGATCATTCCTCCCCCCTTAGGAATCAATGGTCCCCATTGCATTGAGTTCCTCCATGAGATGAGGAAACTTCTGCTGAACTTGGTCCCTGGTGAGCCACATTCCCTGGTGAAGGAGTTGGCCTACTTTGACAACTCGATATAGATGGATCCTCTGCTGGCGGGTGTTCTTGATATGTTTTTCCACAATCCAATCAGTTGTATCTTGTTCCATGCAATTTGGTTTTAACTCTATTGTTGTGATTTGTTCTGCCATGTCAGATGTGTCCAGTAGAGGTGGAAAGTAGCGCCGAAGGTGGTCGACATTGAACACTGGGTGCAGACCAAGGAATGGTGGAATACTGAGCTCAAAGGAATTGTCCCCTACAACCTTGGTGATGGTGTATGGCCCATATCATAGCGGGTGAATATTGTGGTAGGGTCTAGCGAGGCGCTCCTTTTGCAAATGTAGCCAAACTTTGTCACCCACCTGGAAGTTGTGTGGCACCCGATGTTGATAATGTCGCCTTGTACTTAGCATTGGCTCTGTATAAGATATCATGAACCTATTGGCGAATGTGCTAAATGCGCTCAGTGAAGTTGCTTGCCTTGTCAGCGTCAGACTAGACATGGTCTGAATCTGCCTGAGTAGTCGCAAATGGCATGGCTACGTCAATGGGACATACTGGATGGAATCCCAAGCCCACCTAAAAGGGGTTGTGGCTAGTTGAGCTATGGAGAGCCTGGTTGTAGCTGTGTTGTACATAGGGGAGACTCTCATCCCATGTGCATGGATTCTTTGAGGTGTACATGCGCAGAATGTGTATAATCATTTAGTTGATGACCTCAGTCTGGCCATCATTTTGCAAATGGAAAGATGTGGACCTGGTGAGCTTGGTGTCAATCATTGACCAGAGGCTAGAACAAAATGTACTAAGGAACTTGTTGTCCCGATCTGAGATGATACACTGTGGGATCCCAAAGTGTACCCACACTCACTCAAAGAAGAGTTTAGCAGTGACTTCTGCTGTGATATTCTTCTTGTAGGCCATCATAATGGAAATCTTCAAGAATCTATCGATGACCACAAAAAAATAGTCATTTCCATGCTTAGTAGAAGGAAGGATCGACATGTAATCTATGGAGATAGATTCCCAAGGTTGAATAGGGGTGGGAAGCGGAGTATAGAGGCCTTAATTCTTGATGGTCGGTTTGGCAATGGCACAAGCAGTGAAGGACTTGATTTACTTCCCGACATCATGTCGAAGATTCGACCAATATAAATACTTTTGTTGTACTGCCATGTTTTTCTCGACCCTGAAATGCCCAATGACCCGACTATAGTGCACCTCCCAAATCATCTCGGCACGCTCGCTTGAAGGAACACAAACATGCCCCAAGTGACTTATTAGGGCATCCTGGAGGTGAAAATTAGGAACTTGCTTACCCTCCAAGAGCATATTGTATGTTTGGCCGAATTCTGGATCACTTTTGTAGAGAAGCGGCCAGTCAGAAGTCTCGCTCCCACAAGAGTTGAGAACCATGGTTAGCGCCATGATAGGGGGTCAGCTGAGGTGGTCTACAACATTATTGGTGCTTCCTTTCATGTACTTAATGTTCAAATGAAACTTTTGCAGGTATGTGGACCACTTCTAATGGCGATCATTCTGCAACTTCTCTTGTGTCTGTATGAACTGCAAGGGTCAGTGGTCTGTGTGGATGACCATTAGCTTTTCCAAAATGTAATGCTTCCATTGTCGGCAAGCCTGCACAATGGAATACATCTCTTTTTTATAAGTGGGATACTTCCAGACTGTGTCGGAAAGTGTCTCACTGTGATATTCCACTGGATGCCCCTGTTGAGTAAGGACTGCCCCAATAGCATAGTCAGTGCAATCTGTCTCGATCTCAAATGGTTGTTGCAAGTCTAGTAATGAGAGCACTGGTGCAGAGCAGAGAGGATGATTCAAATCATTGAATGCCTTCTGTTGATATTCAGACAAAAATAATTTTGATTTAACTCCTCCCTTGGTGACTTGACTCAAGGGCCAAGTGATATGAGAGAATCGCAACACAAACCTGCGGTAGAAATTGGAAAGACCCAAAAAGTTGCGGAGCTTTGTTAGGGTGGTTGGGGCTGGTCAATATCAAATGAATTGGATCTTGGCTGGATCCACATGCACCCCCCGCTCATCAATAATTTATCCCATATACTGAACCTGGGTCATACGAAAAGTGCACTTCTCCAAATTGGCACACAACTTGTGTTGTTGCAGTGTTTGGAGGATTTGTCGGATGTGGTGGAGGTGCTCTTCCCAAATATGGATGAAGATCATAATGTCATCCAAGTACACTGCTACAAATGAGTTGCTGAATGGTCACAATATGTCTTCCATTAGTCTCATGAAGGTTGCAGGGGAATTCATCAACCCGAAAGGCATGACCAACCATTCAAAAGGCCCTCCTTGGATTTGAAGGAAGTCTTCCACACATCGGGGGGTTTGATTGGTACCTAGTGATACCCAGACTTCAAGTCGATCTTGCTGAAATATTTTTACCCCTTGAGTTGGTCCAGAAGGTCATCAATATGTGGGATCAGGTACCTATTCTGGAAAGTGATATTTTTTAGTGCCCGATAGTCAATGCAGAGTCTCCAATTCCCATCCTTCTTCTGCACCAACACGATTGGTCTCCCACAGGGATATGAACTTGGTTGGATGTGACCTTTCTGCAAAAGCTTCTGAATCTACCTCTTGATTTCGTCATTCTCCAGAACAGAGTGTCAATAGATCGGTCCATTGGGAAACGACTCACCTGGGGTCAGATAGATGGGGTGCTTGACCTAATAGTGTAGAGGCACCCCTGTGGGGGAGGTGAATATGTCCTCGTACTCTTCCACGACCTTATCCATCTGTTGTTGTTGTGCAGAGGGGACTTGTCTGGAGGTCATGGTCACAGTCTTCTTCTTTCCCTGAGGGCAGATCATCAGGAAAACAAATTTCCTGGTTTTGGCAATGAGCTTACTGCATTGTTTTGTAGTAACCAAAGAGATGGTTGTAGGCGGTGATATTTACGGTATCCTATACAAGTTATTAACCAAAGTGATAATAAAAAAACGAGGCCTGGAATCATACACAACATGTCGCTTCCACAAGTATGGTTGGCCTAATAATACATCAGAAACATCAAGAGGAGCAATGTCACATAATACCTCATCCGTGAAGGGCTTGATGTTGTAGGGAAGGCGACATTGTTGGCTTACACAGAGGTCTTGTCCTTGGTGTAGCCACCCAATGGTGTATGGTTGTGGGTGTGTTGTCATCAGCAAGCCCAACCCTTTCATGAACTCTATAGAGATGAGGTTCTTCTGGCTCCCTCTGTCAACAATGAACTGCAACGGGTAACCCTTTACCCACATATGGGAATGGAAAAGGTGCTCTACCTCCTCTGGATCTTCTGGTTCTTTCTTTTGAATCTCCGTGGTGGAAACAGTGGCATTGGGCTCTACATAAATAATATTCTTCCCCTTGTCATTCCCCTTGTTGGGTTCTAATTCAGAGTCGGATCCTGCATCCAATTCAGAAGCCTTCAACTCAGCTACCAGTGACTGCTTGGCCTGACACTCACTTGTGTTGTGAGTGGAGCTCTTATGGAACTCACACCTCTTCCCCATGTCCTTTTTTGGCTTTGGGATGTTGTTCTTTGCTTCCATATTTGGTGGGTTGTCCTGGGCCAGCCTTCCTTGGCTTGGTCCTTTGTTCGACGGTTTGGGGGTACATTTCCCTTACTTTTGATTTGCATACCCAAAGTCTCACTTCTTCTGTTTGAACTTCTACTCAATCTTGGCAGCATACCGATATGTTGCACCAAGCGAGGAGATGCTGAGGAACTCCATTTCCTCCTGAATGTATCTATGAATACAACTACGGTACTTTAACACAAAATGTTTCTCCGAATCTTTAATACCCAACTTTGTGCATAGGGTATGGAATAGATTCATCAGCTCATGCACATCTTGGTCTCTTTGCTACCACAGCATAGTCCATTGTATGTATTTGTCCTCATAGCTCCCCACAGGATAATATTGTTCCTTGATGGCGTCTCAGAAATAATTCCAAGTGGGTGCGACCGAGAAAAGAGAGGGTTCCCCCTCGCTCTATTTATCCCAGTAGGTTTCCCACCAGTCCTTGACATGGGGGACATCTTTAAGGAGTGCAAAAATAATCCTTTCTCTCTCGGAAAAGTCATGAATCGAGAAATATACTTCTAGTAGATTCAACCATCTATCAACGCCATCTGCATCTATTTGACCCTCAAATATGGGAATGTCAAAGTTTACTTGTACCTTAAAAGGAGTGGTGCCTCCAAAGTGGTTGTTGGATGTAGATGCACTGCCAGTGGGTAGTCGTTGAAGGATCTGGGCAAAGTTGTCCATCATCGCGTTCATTTGTTTCTTGAGGGCCTCCTTGAGAAATAATTTGATAGGATCTCCTTCTCCCTTATCTTTATTTTATTCCCCCATGGGAAACCGTCGGGGTTTGCAAGGATGATATTGTAACGAGTCAACCAGATAGAGACCTAACTCCTTATACCTCGATCCGTCGGATCTTTTAATGACTTATGGTTGAGTTTTAATTTTGCATGCGTTAATTAACCATTTGAGAAAACTTAGTGAAGAATGAGGAAAGAAGAGGAATTATAACAGCCATATACACATTTATAGATCTGAAATGAAATATAAGACAACAAACCATAACACGCAGATTGATAACGGAGTTCGGCACAACTTTGCCTATGTCTCCGGGCCTTTTTCTCTGTGGGGGAGGATTCTTTATTTTTGATCAAAAGCTCAAAAGTACATTTTTGCAATGCCAAATGGCTACAAGACTAATCTGGCCATGTTCTTCCAAATATCTAGAACCATGCAAAGAAAACGGCACGCAAAACGGACATCCAGAACTCCCAGAAATGGTCTGACAACGTCTCCTCCTCAAAAGCTTCTCTGCCTCAAAATGGCTCTGGCTTGGCTTCTCCTCATCATAATTCTGCTCTGAATGCCCTGTTGGCAGCCAATTCAATTTTTTTAATTGCCCTATAAGCTGCCTACACCTGTGTCCCCTGAACTTCCAATTGTCGTCGCATTTTCCAAATAGACGATATTTTCATTTCTTGCGACACTTGCAAATTAGTCTCGATTTAGTTTTCACGACTGTAAGCGTGAAAACTCCTCCATTATTTGATCTGTCATGATCTTCTCATTGATATTCTGAATGGCACTTACCTTTGGTTTATTATTGTGTGGCTAAATGAATTTTCAAACTATGCCTATTTGGACATTTTTGGTTGCATAACTTAAAATGCATTGAGCATATAGATTTATATTGTTTTGGACTTGCCTAGTCCTCAGATTGCATAGGGGTCATGGTTTATTTTGTTTTTATATAATGTGATCCTTATTATTATAAACTCTTGGCTTGTCAAATGTTATGAAATCGATTGTCACAATGTTTTATAAACATTTGATTACACACTTATACGTTGGCACATATTTAACCTTTGAGTTTGATTTCACATTGAACATTCGTGGTTTGAAATAATACAATGGCGCATTGGTATGCTATCCACCGTTTGATTTTTGGGTTGGCCGAATAATATGGTTTGAACCGTATTATGATTGATTGAACAGAGGTTGTACTTTGTCATTACTGCTTTGCATGGCAGTGAATAATCCCACCACCCTCGCACACACACATTAATGCTTCCCCTTTCATCGTTCATAGCTATTAACCCAAGCAACTTTGCTCTTGTGTGTTGTTGTTTTCAACCCAAACCCTTACCATGCGCCCGCACCATGGCTCCAGTCATAAGGGCTGAACCTAACGGTAGCCAGGCTGTGTTGATGTTCGACAGTGCTCACAGTGACCTTGAGGAATCTGGATGGCCCTCGTTCATACAAAAGTTTGATGGTTTTAATCCCTGCGTGGCTCGACAATTCGCATTAACCTTTGATGGCTATTGAGCCAAGGTCGGGGATGTCCAATTGGAAATTAACGAGCAATTTCTCAGTTTAGCTACAGGTCTGCCTGCCACTAGATAACGATGGTCCAAGAATTTCAAAGTGGAAGAGGTCCCTTGGACACTGCTCTTCCAGTCTCGTAAGGTTAGCTCCTGTGACAAAGGTTTGCCCATGAACATGCTCAAGCAACGTTGGCACGATTTGTTGATGATAATCAAACAATTTATCACCTGCGAGGGTTGGTATGGTTTTATTTTCTTACACCACCTTCATTTTCTTATGTTTTTCATGGGCTATGAGCTTAATATGCCTTATTACTTGCATAGAAGCCTGTTTAAAATGTCTAAGAGATACAAAAGGAACCAGGCTAATAGCATCCTTTTTCACTACGAGCTGGTTAAAATTGTTGTTGTCTGTCATTTGGGGTTACACGGAGATTGTTGGACCGATTTCCTTGCTCGAAATAACTTTGAAGATTTGAACCCTCCATAGGTTGACAAACCTGTGGTGAGTGAGGGTAAGACTGTGCCCCCGGTACCCTACAGTATCTTATTACCTAAACCCTTACCCGACTCACCTATCGACCTACCCCACTCTGTGACTAAGGATGTCGAGACTATTAAGGCTGTGGGCAAGAAACCTAAAGCCAAACCTGTTGCGAATTCCAAAGGAAAAAAGAATGCCCATTTAATCTCTCGCTTGGTGAGGAACAAGTCGAAGCCCCCTGTCAATCCTGACCCTATCATGTTGAGCGAGGACTCTGATTCAGAGGTTGAATGTTTTTTGGCAAGTGAATATCCCTATTCCGAAGGACTGTGTGCCGAACCCTCATTTGACTTCATTTCAAACCTACCACCTTGCTTGAAAAATGACCCTAACTACCTTGGCATTAAGCTGCCTCGCCCAAACCCCGGTCCTTCATCAAAACCCTCTCCTGTTTTGCCTAAGTCTACAGTGCCACCCTGTGATCAGTTCGGCTCATGGTTAGAAAGGTATTATCTTGATGTGCCAATGCTACAGTCCAAAATTCATTCTCTGGAGGACCAAGTTGCACGGCTTACCAGTTAAAAGACTGAATTGCAAGCCACTGACAAGAAACAGAGGACAATAGGTTCTATTTTGTTTAAGAATGTGGAGTCAGCTACAGTAGTCGTGAATTCAAAATTGGCATAGCTCGAGCAACCTCAATGGTATGTCTATCACATGTTTATATAAGAAACTCATAGCTCTGTTTACAGCCTGGATTTGCTATGTCATACTGTATGCATTATGTACATAGTTTTGTTTTAATTAATTGAATATCGTTTCCCAGTTTATCTTTGATTGGATTGTCTTCGATTCGATTGATCATGGTATGGATTTGATTGTTTTGATTTGGCTTAAATTGGATACTTTGTTGCTAATCGAAATTGTTTCTATCTTTTGTAAACCCAAGCTGTTTCTCGTTTTGAACACCATCAAATTTCGATTCGAATTGGTTATGATGTATATGATATGATCAGTAATAATGGTCAACTGTTTCGGTTTTATTTACATATGACTTTCAACCAGCTCAGATACAGTTTGGATTATGTTTAATATCATTCTGTTTTATATCCATCCAAATTGTTAATTGATATGAATGGTAACAGTTGTACCCAACCTATTGACTCTCATTGGTTTTCTCCACCATATGATCAGTCCAATTCATACTGGATATAATGTTTAAATTTGATTTGAAGACCGAAAGTGATTATATCCAGGATCACGATTTGTTTCTATATTTAACCAAGTCACGATTTGTGACGATTGTTGCCTGGTTTATGATTATCGATTCTGTTGATGGTTGTGATCACTATTTGATCTTGTCTGTTGACTGTGTAACGCTCAGCGATCAAAATCTTTGGCGAAATTTGGTTGATGCTGTTATGCATGTTTTATTTGACCATAATCGTAACAGTCTTTCCATCTTTGTATTTGATTGAAACGACGTGAATCTTATGCCACCATGATGAATGAATTGTGATTGTCTTGGATTAGATGATATCACATACGATATCACTCATTGATTGTTTCCATTTGAATTGAAACAATTATGTTACTGTTTGACCCTATTTTATGGTCAAAGAAAAACAGAGTATCCTTACCTCTATTTTCGATTGAATCACTGTTGATTTTGTTTAATTTAAATGATAAACTCATTTGAAACATTAGTGATTCATTTTGAATTTTTATTAAATGAAAATTGGATTGGATTATTTTAAAAAGATTTGATTTGATTTCTTTTGATCTTGTATGCTATTTTAGACTAGCTACAGAATCAGATGATTCTGTAGCTAAGTCTGTAGGATCAATTTTTTATTGTTTTATTAATCAAATAATTTTCTAACTTGTTATTTTTGGTCTATTGCAGATAAATTCGAAATGGCAGTAGATATGATGAGCAGTTGGGGGAGATTTGAAATATTTTTATTACATTTTAATTTCCTAGTTTAGTTGATTTTGGGATATTTCCCAGATTATGTAAAACAGTTTGATATTATCCACAGGGAGGTTTTACCCTGTGGAGAGACTTATAAATATTTATCATTTTTGTAATAATGGACATCCTCATTTTTTGGGAGAACAAGGATATGGAGTTTTAATACAAACTGAGGCAGAAT
>JZKD02S1823634.1:792202-806700 GCA_000966675.3 Picea glauca
AGCAGCAACATGTTGCACACAGGTTCTATGGATGAAACAAACTTTGATAGGTATACAGGTTGAGTATGATGATCCCATTCATATATATTGTGATAATATAAGAACTATAAATATCTCAAATAATCCAGTGATGCACTCCAATATGAAGCACATTCAATAAAGTATCACTTTCTACGGGGATAGGTTGCAAAGAAGAACATCAGAGTTGAATATGTGGGGACAAAGGAAGAGGTTGCAGATATCTTCATAAAACCACTTCTAAGGGAATCCTTTGAGTATCTTCACCAGATACTTGGGGTAATTTCTACTCCCAAATGAATGATTTTGAATGCTTATCTTATATGTATTCTATTTAAATGAGGAAGCACCATACAAATGATAGTTCAGGTTGAGGGAACATGTTCAGAAATATTTCAGTCAGGAGGAGCGACCCCAAGGATAGTTTAGTTAAGGTGAGAAACCCCAGACATGAAGTTACCTTTTCCATTGATGTCAAAGGGGGAAAGATTCACTAGATTTAGGTCAATGACTTAGATTCTTGGAAAGAGAGCATAGAGGCATGGTTCCAGGGGGAAAGATGATCACAAGGGTGAGAATAAGCGATATGATTTCAGAGTTGCATCAAAGTGTTTCCATCAATGCCAAAGGGTGAGATTGTTTATTAATTAGGTTGTTTGTCATTTATGTCAATCCTTGAAGCAAGTCTTGTAGAAAATTTCGGTAGCTCCAACATTATGGTTAAGGGACTTTAGTTTAATTGATGTATAATGGTATGAAGTTTAACATATTTGCAGGTAAGACTACCCTAGATAGATAGTAGATATCATGCCATTTTCGGTGATATGTAGAAATCCACATAACTCCTCACGATTAGAGGGTCATGGCCTTGTGAAGTTGGAGAACCCTCATAAATTGTCTAGAAGCTCCTAGAAGAAGTTGACTAGTCAAGTGAGTAAAGATAGGAGTTAATAATTAGTTAAGCTGTTGTAATAAGAAAATGATTAAAATTAAATTAGTTGCAACTAGAAATGGAGAATTTATTATTTGTAGAAAATGGGTTAGAAGTGGACAAGTGGTTATAAGTGGGTTAGCCCTAAAAGAAGGAAATTGGGTTAAGTTGGTTATAAGGTAACTCGTTAAGGAAGCTACATTGAAGTATAAATAAGAGAGAAAGGATCTCCTATTAGCACCTATTGAGAAAATTGAATATCTATTATTGTGTAAAGTTTTCTGCAGCTACTCATTGATATATCTAAAGTTGCGAAAGTCTGAGGTAGCATGAAGGGTTGACAAAGAAAGTTTCATAATTACAAAAAATACAAAAAAAAAAACCTATGTTCTAAGGCGTACTCGGGCTAACAGTACAATAGGGTGAATACATATGTAGTCTAACAATATAATAGGCTGTGTACATATGCGGGATGACAATATAATAAGGTGCATAGATGAGGGTAAATCCCTAGAAACTTGAGAAGATGAAGATGCCAAGTCTCTAGATTCTGACAGCAAGCTCCCAGGAAGGTCTATAGTGATCAGGTACATCAAATCTATCCACTAGTTCAAAAGGTATGTCTTATTTCTATGAGTAGTTGGATTTTATTGTATACATGAGAAATGTTTATGGGGTTTGAGGATTTTACCTGGAGAGATTATTGGCTGCATGGGACCTTCTGTATAAATCATATGTACTGAAATATAGTGTTGGTATAATCAATATTTATCATTGATATATATTGTTAGTATTGGGAAACATATTTTATTTCTTGACATATGGTCAAGGGTTCTTGTGATACATGGTTGATTGCTTGTATTTGAGAAGTGGTTGATGTATTGAGAGAATAAATATCATAAATTTTTTAATATCTAGTTAATGTGAGGGTTGTTAAACTAGTTCATGATTACACATAGTTATATGGAACATGACTAGAGAGAGATATAGATACTTTTGGTAAAGGATATGTATGAGGATGTATGCACATGGTACATTTACAGTCTGGACACAATGAAAGGTTGTAGGTTGATCTGAAACAGGCTACAGAGGGTGAGAATTTTTCAGAAGAGAGAAAACCCTAGTTTTTAGAAGGAATATGCATGCTCCATAATAGATAGGTAACGTACATATGTTGGCTGAAGTATAGATAGGGTGCATACATATGCATGTTGTAGAATAGATAGGTCATGTATCTATGGTTTTTTGGTTGATACAGGCTCAGTTCTGGTATAGGTTGATTACAGGGAAGTGGTACAGGTTGGCCATAGGTCAGTGGTATAGGTTGGTACAGGTTTATAGAGGTATATCTCAAAGTGACATTTTGGTTTTGGTTTCTTCATTTGACACTTATATTTCGGGGTGGTTGGACAAAACAAGGATAGGTGGTTGTACCCACCTTTCAGTTGTAGTGAAAGAACATAGGGGGTTGTAGCCTCCTTCTAGTTGTAGACAAAGCATTGGGAAGTTGTAGCTTCCCTCAAGTTGTATCCTGAAAATATAGGGGTTCGGAGCCTCCTTCTAGTTGCATATGGAGAAAAAAGGAAGTTGGTTCTTCCAATGAATGTAATTCTTAAATACATATAAGAAAAATAATTTCGTAGTTTTCTCTCGCATTGGGTTTCCATGTAAAAATATTGGTGTACTATGTATGTGTATGATTGTTCAGTTGCTCATGGTTTATTTACTCTGCACTTATTGATGATAATTCTATATTGATCACAAATATAAATAACACTTGCATACTGTGGTTAAAAAGGATATTCTATTTCTCTATTACTGATTCACCACCCCTCTCAGTAATCCAACAAAAATAGATAAAACAAAAAGGTGTTTAACCAAGCAATTTTCGAAAGATAAATATTACGGAGCTTGAATTGCTTTAATCCTGAGTGCATGATGTGATTTTAATAAAATTTCATTTTCACACACGAATTAGCATCAGAATATACATAATTATACATAGAAGGCACCATATATCCCATAGAAAAGTGTGATATTTACTTAGCACTAGTTCTAAATCACTTCCCTTTCCTTGTACATCTAGGAAAATCAACATGTCATAAATGATTGCGATATCATGCAAGTTACATCGCTTGTCAAAATTCTCCATGCAAAGGTGCGGAAGTGGAGGACAATAAGTCCCATGAATTATCCACACAAGCATTTAAAATACACAAGTGTTGGTTGTGATAGTTATATACCTTTGCTATGTGCATAGGTGTGCAAGACATAACCACATTGAGTGTGGACATATCTTCATAGAAAAATCCTCCATATAACTTTAAAAATTCTGTTTTAAAAAAGGATTTTGACTAGGAAATTTCGCAAACATAAATACATTACCATCCTCAAATTGCTTCAATTTGTGGTACAAAACTATTGGAAGTGTGAACATGCACAAGTGCATGATAATAAATGGCATGAATTCTCTGCACAAGTGTTGAAAATACACAAGTGTTGTTTGCAGTAGTGATATACCTCTGTGAAGTGCACAGGTGTGGAAGAAATAAATTCATGGAGTGTGGACATATGTTCATAGAAAAAGCCTCTAAACAACCTGAAAAATTCCCTTCTAGAAAAGAATTTTGACTAGAAATTTTGCAAACATAAATACATTACCGAGCTCTAATTACTTCAAGGAGAAATGCATTATCTGTATTTACTAAAATTTCTCTTCCACACACATGAATTACCTTAGAAATATGGTCAATCATAAATATAAACCATTATCCAACCCATAAAAAAGTAGGACACTTGATTTGCACTAGTTCTGAATACGTTCCCTTTCCTCGTATATCCAAGCAAGTCAACGTGCCATAAACGACCTAGCCACCGTGGAAATTACATGCCTTGCCATAATACATTATTCAAAACTATTGCAAGTGCCAGTGTGCGAAAGCACCACAATGTCAGGATGTCGAAGGATTAGTATCAATTCTCTGTAAAAAAAAAGAAAACAAACCAGATATTGACTGTGCCAGGGAAACACATGTGCGAAGTACGAAAGATAGAGTTTTTCAAAATGTAGAGAAATAGTGAAATAAAAATACTTCTCACATAATTATAAATTCATTGCAAATGGAAATATTGGCCATATGTTACATAGAAATCATGTATTTAGATTGGATGCATTTTTCATATACTCCTGCACATTGTTTATTTGATGCATTTCATGTCCCCTTGCATTTATGTTACTCTTCCATTGAATTGGGAAATGGATCAATTAGACAACATAAATATAGATGCATTATAATCATATCAATATGAATTAGGATCTGATTTATTGCACAAATTACACCAGATTCGTGACATTAACATCTATCTTTCTAAAATGAAGTTGTCTTCATCTTCAAATGTAAACTAAAATTAGAGAGAACTACGAGGACATACATTTTGCATAGAATGACCCACAAAAGGGTTGATTTGTATTTATGAGGGAAACAAAATGAAACATAGATTTATAATATTAACACGGAGACACATTGAATAATAACAAAGATACAATAAAACTTGAGTTCTAGTAAATAAGAAATATATCAAAACTGTAAAATGCAAACTGAAACAAGTTAGTTAGAATGGTGGCAACTTATTTCTGAGAAGATATGTGATGGCTACACTCATTTAAAATAAGATGATTACAATGAGGCTCTGAAATACTTTGTACAATAAACATGAATTCAAAAACCCTAGACATGGAAAAAACTAACCCTAGGAGATGAAGTGCCAAAAGTCATGTGGACCCCCTTGGGGTAAGTTGGGACATCAACTTCTCGGGGTTGTAACTTTTGCATACGATCTTCGTTTTAGGCGCATGATAGCCCATTGGAGAGGTCTATATAAGGACTACAAATTATTCAATCAAACTTTGAATCTATATATATTTTGACTGTGGTGATCCCTAAAAACGTTTTTTAGGGCCTCAAAACATCCTCGGAAGTTCAGGACCGGAAAACTAGGAAAATTATAACAAACTAAGAAAATACCAAGATGAGACAATTGAAATAGGTGGGTGGCCATTGATGTCCACTAGGATCAATCCTCCCCCATTAAAAATCAATAGTATCCATTGCTTTGAGTTCCCCCATCATATGAGGAAATTTATGTTGAATTTGGCCCCGGGTGAGCCACTTGCCTTGGTGCAGGAGTTGTGTTTCTTTGAAAACCTAATAAATATGGATCCTCTATTGGTGATTTGTCTTGAAATATGTGTCCATGATATGATTAGTGGATGCATGTTCCATGTAGTCAGGGTGGAACTCTTTTGGTGTCAATTATTGTTTTATTTCTGAGGTGTCCAATAATGGTGGAAAATATGGCTGAAGGAGATCCACATTAAATACTGGATGCAAGCCAATTAAGGGGGGAATGTTGAGCTCAAAACACTTATCACCCACATCTTTGGTCATGGTGTAATCTCCATAGTGGAGTGGAAAAAGATTCCAATGGGGCCATGTAAGATGTTCCTTCTGCAAGTGAAACCAAACTTTATCTCCCACATGAAACGTGTGTGGCACCTGGTGTTGATCATGGTGCTACTTGTACTTTTCATTTGAATTCTATAAAATATTCTAAACCTATTGGAATATGTGATGGATCCACTCAGTAAACATGGTAATTTTGTCGGCTTCATTTTGAGCATGGGAAAAGTACTCCTAGGTGGTCGTAAGGGGTAGTGTAACATGCATGGGACCCAATGGTTGAAATCCCAAACCCACCTGAAAGATGTTGTGGTTGGTTGAGATATGTAGTCCTCTGTTGTAGCTTTGTTGAACATAGGGAAGACTCTCATCCCATGTGAAAGGATTCTTGGAATTGTACATGTGTGGGATATGCATGACCATCTCGTTGTCGACATCGATTTGCTCATCTGTCTGGGGGTGGAAGGAAGTGGATTTGGTGAGCTTGGTGTCCAACAATGAATAGAGGATCGACCATAATGTCCCGAGGAATTAGTTGTCTTGATCTGATACGATGGTTTTTGGTATCCCAAAATGTACCCATACTCATTTGAAGAATATCTTGGAAGTGTCCTTTGATGTGGTTCTCTTCTTAAAGGCGTACATAATATCCATTTTAGAAAAATAATCAACCACCACAAAAACACAGTCATTTCCCCGCTTCGTGGACGAAAGGCCTGCCATGCAATCCATCGATATGGATTCCCAGGGCCTTTCAGGAGTAGGAATAGGGGTGTACATGTATTTATTATTAATGGATGGTTTGGAAATGGCACACGAAATGTAGGAAGTGATATACTTGTTGAAATCCTATCGAAATTTTGGAAAATAGAAATGTTTTTGCATCACTATCACTGTATTTTCGATGTCGAAGTGTCCTACCACATGAATGTAGTGGGATTACCAATTTAGATTTGCTCACTCTCTTTATGTAATGTAGAGATGGACCAAATGGAACAATAGCCTATCCTGAAGATGGAAATCAGTGAAAATTGTGTTTGTGCCCAGCATATGGTAGGTTGAAGAGAAGTCAGGATCTCTCTCATATAGTTGCGGCCACCCATAGGTCTCGTGGCCACATAAGTTTAGCACCATGGTGAGTTCTGCAACTGGAGGGATGTTGAGGAAATCAATGACGTGATTGGTGATTCATGTCTTATAATTGATTTTGAAATGGAACTGTTGCAAGTATGTGGACCACTTTTGATGGCATTTATTCTGCTATTTTCCCTATGTCTTCCTTAACTACAACGACTTATGATCGATGTGAATTATTATCTGCTTCCCAAGAATGTAATTCCTCCATTCACGTCAGGATTTCACAATGGAGTACATTTATTTTTCATAAGTAGGGTACTTACAGAAAACATCTGATAGTATCTCACTATGATATGCCATGGGGTGTCCTTCCTGGGTGAGAATTGCACCCATAGCATAGTATGAAGTATCTGTCTTGATCTCAAAGGTTTGTTTCAAGTCGTTTAATGAGATCACTTGGGATGAGCACAAGAGTTGCTTCAAATCATCTAATTCTTGTTGTTTCGATAGTCCCCACGTGAATATTTCCTTACCACCACCTATGGTTACTTGGTTTAGGGCCCATGAAATATGTCAAAATCCCAATGTGAAGGCCTAAAAGCATCTAAATCTCAGTGAGTGGATTGGGTCTAGCCAGTCACGAATGACCTGGATCTTGGTGGGATCAACATGAACCCCATGATCATAAAAAATGTAGCCTTGGTATTCGACCATGTCGATGTCGAAGGAGCATTTTTCCAAATTTGCGTATAGTTTATGCTATCGCAGAGTGTACAAAACATATTGAATCTATTTCAAGTGATCCTCCCAATTATTCTTGTAGATGAGTATGTCATCCATATACACCACCATAAAATAATTGGTAAAAAGTCGCAAGATATCGTCCATCATCCTCGTGAAAGTTGTTGGGCGATTTGTTAAACCAAATGGAATGACCAACCATTCGAAAAGACCTTCTTTGGAATTGAAGGAGATTTTCCATACATCTATCTGGTCTATTGGGACTTCATGGTATCCATACTTCAGAAAAATATTACTAAAGTATTTGGCTCCCTTGAACTAGTCAAGGAGATCGTCGATTCAGGGAATCAGGTACTGGTTCCTTATTGTGATTTTATTTAGGGCTTGACAATCGATGCATAGTCTCCAAGTCTTGTCTTTCTTCTACACAAGCATGATTGGGCTTCCACATGGTGATGATATTGTTCAAATGTTACCCTTTTGGATAAGTTATTGGATCTGATCCTTCATCTACTCATTTTCTAACAAAGAGAAGTGATAGACTTTCCCATTGGGTAGTGGTTCACCAGGGGTTAGATATATTAGATTCTTGACATGACAATGTAGAGGTACCCTAGATAGTGAGGAGAAGATGTCTTTGTATTATTCCATGACCTTATCCACTTTCTTCTGCTGCATGGAGAGATCATTCATGGAGACCATGGATGTCGCTACAACCTTTTGCTCACTTTGAGAGAGAATCATGAAGAAGAAAAACTTCCTGGTATGAGAGATGACCCTCCTGCATTAGTTGGCAGAGATCAAGGAAATGGAAGTAGGTAGGACTACCTCGGGTATCCTGCACAATTTAATGTTCAAACTAATAATAATAGTACGAAGCCTTGAACTCATATACATCATGGCATTTCCGTAAATAAGGTTGGCCCAAAATAAATTCACAAACCTCAAGGGGAGTGACATCACACAATACCTCATATTTGAAGGGCTTGATGATGTAGGACACGCGACATTGTTGGCTGATGCAAAGATCACTTCCTTGGTGGAGCCATCTGCTGGTGTATGGTTGTGGGTGAAGCACTTTCGACAGGGCCAGGTACTTGATGACCTCTACTGAGATGAGGTTCTTCTGGCTACCACTATCAATGATGAAGTGCAGTGGAGTACCCTTCACACACATATGTGAATGAAAGAGACACTCACCCTCCTTTGGCACATCAGGTTCACCGGGATGGATCTTGGTGGTAGTAACAGTGGCATTGGGTTCCGCATCAATAATTCATATCCCCTTTTCTAGTTTTGACTCTGATTCAGAACCCGCATCTGATTTAGAGGCTTTCACCTCCGCC
Source organism: Picea glauca (assembly GCA_000966675.3). Lineage (NCBI taxonomy): Eukaryota > Viridiplantae > Streptophyta > Pinopsida > Pinales > Pinaceae > Picea > Picea glauca. The sequence continues at coordinate 800,776 of JZKD02S1823634.1, forward strand.
ACCAATGACTTCTTTCAATGACAATCAATAGTGTTATTCCAAGGGATCTTATGGAAGTCGCACCACTTTCCATTGTCCTTCTTTATTTGCAGCTTAGACAGGTTGTTATAAGGCTATCCATATTTTATTTTCCCTTTGTTCTTCGGGTTGGGGTTTCCCTTTCCCTGCTTTTTTTGTCTAGGGTTCCCATACCCAAACTGCCACGTCTTTTGTTTAAGATTATACTCAATTTTGACATAATATTGATATGATTCACCCAAAGACGAGATGTCCAAAAACTCCATTTATGTCTAGATGTATCTATGCAGACCATTGCGGTACTTAAGAAACAGATGACACTCAACCCATCTTGGTGCGTAAGGTATGGAAGACATTGGTGAACTCTGGCACTGTTTGGTCTATTTCATGTGGTAGTGTGGTCCATCTTCTATACAAGTCATCATAACTTCCAACATGGTAATATTGTTCCTTAATAACATTCTTGAAGGAACCCCAAGTGAGTATAACTGCAAATAATGTGGATCCCTCTATTTCCTTTTTCTCACCGAAAATCTCCCACCAATATTTGACATGGGGGATGGCCTTGAGGAGTGAAAATGTAATATTTTCTCTATCAAAAAGGTTGTAGACAAAAAAATACCCTTCTAGAAGGTTTAATCATTTATCTACGACATTTGCATCTATTTGACCTTCAAATATAGGAATATCAAAATTGATTTGTTCCTTGAAGGAGGTGGTGCCTTCACTTGAGGTAGATGTGTCGATTATAAAAAACCATCAAAGGATTTGTGCAAATCTGTCCATCTTACCAATCCTCTGTTGCTTGAGGGCTTCCTCGAGTAACATTTTGAAAGGATCTCATGTCATGTCATCTTTATTTTCTCCCACCATGGAAGGTTTCTTGGGTGTGTGAGAGAAATTGTCATCAATAGAAACAAGCTCGAGACCCAACTCTATATACCCTAACCTCGTTGGGGACATGCACTAAAAACAACTAGGAGTAGACCACTCTGATACCATTGATCCAGATTTATCAGAGGAATGAAATGTAACAAAAAAATATAATATTAACACAGATAAATAGTGAATAATAAAAGAGATATAGTAAAAATTGACTTTTATTAAATAAGAAATATGTTGAAACTATAAAATGAATATTGAATCAAGCTTGCTAGAATAGTGGCAGCTTATCTCTTAGAAGATATGTGACAGCTACACTCATTTGCAAGAAGATGAGTACAATGAGGCTCTTAAACAATTTTTACAATAAGAATGAATTCCAAAACCCTAGACATTCAAAAACCTATCCCTAAGAGATGAAGCGCCAAAAGTCATGTGGGCCCCATTGGAGTAAGTTGGTATATGAACTTCTCGAGGTCATAACTTTTGCATACAATCTTTGTTTTAGGCACACAATATCCCATTGGAAATTTATATCCGAGGACTGCAAAGTATGCTATCAAACTATGGCTTTGTCTACAATTTGATTGTGGTGAGCCCTAAAAACGTTTTTTAGGGCCTCAAAATAGCCCCGTAAGTTCAAGACGTGAAAACTAGGAAACAATTTCCAAGATGAGCCAGTTGGAATATGTGGGTGGCCATTGCTATCCACCTCGATCAAGGGTTAAACAAAACACCAGATAAAATTCCAATAAAACTAAATCATACACTATTAAACAACAAGTGTACAAACTAATTGTACATGTCTATGAGACAAAAATAAATATTGCAGACCATTGGTCAAGAGAAAGATAGAATATGGGCACCTTGAGCTTGTTCAACAAGTATTGCAAATACTTTTTAAACATAAGTTACATGAAAAACATTCTACTGCTTAAAGAGTAACTGAACCAATTTATTTCGCAATAAAAATAACTATATAGTCAAAATTATGGCTATAAATTAAGCCCATTTCAATCCAAGAGTTTTTATCTTTTCAAATCCCCATCCTATTTACTAGAAATAAACAAGCAATAAAAGCTATTATTTTTAACAAAACATCACAACATGAAAAAAATAATACTAAATGCAAATGAATTCTTACTTTTTGACAAAGATTTGTATCGGCACAAAATTGGAAGTCTTGCAAATCACGATTCACAACACTTAGAAATTGAGATGACCCTTGTCTTTTTGAACAAAAGAAGCTTATATTATGATCAAACATGAAAGGAAAAAATGGAACATGATGTGGAATGCATCAACTGAAAAATACCCAGGACTATATGAAAATGCATCCAACCTAAAAACAACACTTCTTTACATTACATGATAAATACTGCACTTCTCCCTAGCTTTATATCTTTCAACATTTGTTCTCTCTGCCACCTTTTAATTTATGCCATTCAAACCATCCCTAGGTTATCTCCATAACATCAAGCAACTGTAAAATAAAAACAACAATACAAGCTCTAAAACACACACCTTCTTTATGTTATGTTTAACTTTGATTCTTTCTTATGTATAGAGTGTCTGAAATAGCCCTTGATAGACTTGACTTAAGAAAAAGAAAAATTAGAATCAAATTCTAATTTTCTTTGGCATATATCATGCAATGCAGAGGATTTCTTACCCTCTAACATAGAATTGTAGAAGCCAAAAACTAGAAGTCGTGTAATTCCCAAGTCGCGACACTTGAAAATTGAGAAGAGATTTTTCTTTACGAACTATACCATATTACATGGAAGTCAAACACATTAAGAAACCGCAAAACAAAGTGAACAATACAACCTCAAAATATGACACTTTTTTTCTGTTCACCTTTAAATGTGTCTAGCCTACACAATTTCTGTAACAACCCTTGATCGACTTAACTTGCTGATGAAAATAAAAATAATTATCAGGTTCCAATTCTATTTGGCATATACAATAAAAAAGAATATTCCACTCCACCATTTCAGCCAATAACAGAGTAGAAGTAATTACATTGTGCATCAGACGTACACTATCAAACAAAAACCAGAAAAACTAATTTCCCCTTTCTAAAATACAAAAATTAATATGGCAGCCTTATGGTTAAAAGAGAGATACTAGATCCATATAATTTCTTACCCTCTTACATAGATTTGTACAAGCCCAAAACCAGATGTCTTGCAACTTGCTAGTGGCAGCACTTGCAACTTGGAAAGAACCTTGTCTTTGTAGCTTATAGAACACTATATCATGATCAAACACACAAAAAAAAAACAATGTCCAATTTAGCATTGCCACATAAAAGCTACATAATCACAATCCAATTTATTCCATTCATTGTTTTGTTCATGTTATTTCAATGAATTCTCAAACAATAAAACTATGCTCCCAAAAAATTGACTCTCAAATCTAAAGTCACCCACCACGATTAGTTAGAACAAAAGAATTCAATTAAAACTCAAATTATCAATAAAATCTCTCACAAAAAATCATGTCTTACAATACACAAAAATCCGTTCAAAATTTATGAATTTTACCAAATTTAATGTAGAAAAAAAAAATGAATAATATATATATATATATATATAATCAGCAATAAAAACCAAAACAAATGGTTTTCTCCATGACTTTAAATGTCCCCAAATACCAAACTACAATAACAAACTTCTAAAACGAAGATGGTCTTAGAACTTTGAGACCGGTACATCCACCTATTCCAACCATCCACTAAAAGTACATAATTAAATTGTTTCTTAGATTCTCCTCTTTGATTCTGCAATAAGATGTTAATTAGAAGGACCAATTAAGAAAAATAAACTATTCCAAAAGATGTTTAAATTTGGAAAAAATCATGAATTGTTTGGTCCATGCAAAAAAAAATACTCAACAAAAAAAAGATTGCTATAATCCAATACCTTTCACATGGACTAATAAATTAAGCTAGGTTTAATTTTAATAGATGAGCTCAACTAAAGTTAAATTTAGTGGGTTCATTTATTTGGATCTTTTTCTCTTTATATAATAGATAGGTAACGAAACATTTTAAGTACAACCTTAATAAAGTTTTTTATACTCAAGATACAATAAAGTAGTAATTATCTATCCGACCTAAAATGAGTGTAAAAAGACTTTCTAAGTAAAACCTCTAACAAATTTTTTATACTTAATACAAAATAAGGTAGTAACTATCCATGAGTTCCACATTGAGTATAGTAGAGCTTAAACTTGTGTTTTTTCCCATTTCTTTGTTTTACATTTGCATCTATTTTATTAATTATTATTTTAGTTAATCATGATCATTCTTTTTTTAATTGGTTTTTTTTGTTTTTCCTTATGTTTTGCATCTATTTTATCAATTATTATTTTAGTTATTCTTAATCATTTTTTTTAATTGTTATTTTTTTGTTTTTTCTTATGTTTGTTTCTCTTGTATATAAATTTTAGATGATATTTTTATACAAATATTTTATTACATTTAATATTAATGTTGATTTTTTGAAATCAATATGCTAAGTAAATATGATGTATCTAGCCTCGGATGGGGTGACACGCGGTGACTCCTTGCCACATGGATCAACATCAAGCCACATCTTAAATGTTGTAGCCCGCTCTGCATCCCTTCAACATTTACGATGGTAGTCAGCCATTACAGCCGCTATACGGAGGCGAGACTTCTCCCTTGCACGAATGCACTAGCACAACCAACATTCAATTTGACAGAGTTAATAGTAAGCCAAGCGATGCCATCATTTGGAAATTTGAAAGTTGGAGAGCCTGGAAAGAGCTGGTTCATTCTTGTTTTGGACCTCTCCGCTCGTTGGGAGCTCCGGTGCAGTTTTCTTTGTATCTCCATTCACTCCTCATCCACAATGACAAGGAAGCGAGGCAAGCCTCATCGAGGCTCGGCCTGGTACACCCACAAAGTGTAGAGGCAAAGAAGGAAGAACCTTGAGCGTGCTTTGTCAATGGCCACTTCCATCCTCTAGTTGAGAGCACGAGCTGACCGATTGGCACTCCATGCCATTATAGATGAGCCTGGGATAGAGTGTAGCACGCACACCCTTGCAATTGAGCCTAGAAGTTGTCTAAAGGGAGGCGCTGCAGATGAGTTTCCAACTTTTTATGTCGAAGCAACATCGTACCTAAAGGATTTTGCGACCACCCTGGAACCCCAAGCCACGGTGCCTGAAATATAGGCTAGAAGCAGTCTGAAGAGAGAGCCTGCAGAAGAATTCCCAATTTTCTTTGTCGAAGAGATACTGTGGATGGGTGACTACAGCCCCACGAACCATGATGAGAAGGCAACGAGTGAGGACGAGGCTCGGGACAATGCCTGCACAGAGATGAATGTGGACAAGACCAGAGCAGGGATGAATGTGGATGTGGCCAGAGCAAGAATGAACGTGAACGAGGCTAGAGCAGGGATGAACGTGGAAGTGGGGAATGAAACCTTCGACGAGGTAGTAAACAATGATTTGCATGGTCCACTCCTTCATCCAGAGCATATGGATCTAGTGTTCGAACTCCAAGGCCACATGGAAAACCAGGAACACAGAGCCCTCCTCATAGGACAACATCTAGACTTGCTCCTTGATGCGTACTCCAATGCTCCAGCAAAGCGGAAATGTCCAATGTGCATGCAACCATTTTCCATCCCATCCAGAGTAATCTTGTTCAATGCCCTGAAATCAACACACATACGCCATGTACCATCTTTCTTTGGCACTAACACAATTGGAGATCCACATGGCGATGTGCTTGGCATGATGACCCCTTTGTCAAGCAACTCTTGGATTTGTTTTCTGATTTCAACATTCTCCGTGACTGACATCCTATACATACCAATGTTTGGAAGAGAACAATCTTTCTAAAATCATATTTTATGTTGGATACCCCTCCTTGGAGGTAATCCCTTTGGTTCCTGAAACATCTCATCATATTGATTAACAACCTCATATAGATCAGATTTCAACTTTGCATCACAACCTTGGAAAACTTCGTTTTCAACATTAT
>JZKD02S1823634.1:812799-844524 GCA_000966675.3 Picea glauca
TATATATATATATATATATATATATTTCATAATTGATTGCAAACGAAGGAGAGTATTTGTGGGGAATTCTCAAAATTAGTTGTACACAAAGTAGGGTATTTTTGGTAAACTTTGGTTTCCTCGGATATACTAATAGTGATTTTCCCTAGTGGAGAACATTGCTCAATGCTCAGTGAAGGTAATTATAAGTTTGTCACCCGGAGAATAGTCATCGAAGGACGAATCGAACGAGTATATTTTTCGACTGGTTCCTCCTCACTGAAACACTTATTCTGTTTCTTTCTTAGGAAGAATTTTTGGTTTTGAGTTCCAATCACTCGAGCGCAGTTTCTTGGGTTCTTTATTTGATTATTATATTAGAGCCAGGCTCTCAACTCTCTCGTCGGGTTTGTGAGATGCTACTAGATATTTATTTACCCTATTTTTTCATTGTTGGCATGGCCAATCTAGCGATATGAAAAATATGAACATGTCTCTTACTCTAAATAACAACATAATTGGGTGGTGCAAGGTAGATAAATTAGAAAAATATTTACTTAAGGGTGGAAAGATGGTGTTAGGGACCTAACCCCTCACATAGATATAATAATATATTTTCTGTGTAATAAAGGACGACATTAGCTAATAAGGAATAAATATATTTTCCATGTAATAAAGGCCGACATTAGTTAGGAAGGCCTATTTAATAATTCTGAACAAGTCAATGTAAGACGACCGAATAGAAGTTTCCACTTCTAGAAATATCTTCCTCTAGAATGTTAATTAGAAGATAGAATTAGTATAAATAAGAGTATGAGGAATGAAAATTTGTGTCTTGAGAATTATTGTAATAAAGATTTTCCCTGTTGTAGGTTCCCCCCTCGAAGAGGCAAGTGAACATTGTTGTCTTTGAATAAAGGTGTTATCTATGGTATGTCGCTTCTCAATATTTTGTTGTTCCATTGATATCTCTTGGATATTCTTGTTTCTGCATGTTAAATTACATCTAGTACTTTACAAGTGGTATCAGAGCACTTTCCTTGGCAGGAATTGTAGGTAATTTTTTTTCTATGGTAGCAATGTGTACCGATGGCATATTTAAAGCATAGAGATCTATCATTTAGTGGGTAAAACTGTGGTGGGGAAAACTACATGCATGCGATAGAGACAGATTCACGGGGTCACCTAGAAACCAAAAGATTTTTCCTTTTTGGAAACTTTTGTAACCCCTATTGGTACCCATCGAGTAGTACCACATCATCTAGGATATGTACATGGACATCACTCCCACATACCAATAAGTATATAGGTAGTCCCCTAGGTCTCTTGAAATTATCCCTAGATCAATCAATTAGCCACCTGACTGCTACAGTGTCATCGAGAATAACAGTTGGGAAGATACTCTCTAGTAACTTGGTAATTATGTAGTATGGATAAGGTACGATTGAGCCTCCTTAGTTGGTTCCTTGATATATTGAGCCAATTACTATTGTTCGACCCCAAATGTATATCACATCGCTATAACATAGGGAAAACAATTTTCCTTAGGCACCCTACAAACCCTAACCAGGGGAGAACATTCTGACAAGTAACAAAAGCGATATTTTGGTTGTGCAACCTTACCTCTTTCATTTTGGTTGTGAAATTCCTACTCTTTCTTTTCTGTTAAGAATTTGGGCATTTCAACACTGCACTATTATTCAGGCCAAAGTTTGCATCCGATCGACACCCTTATTTGATACATATTTAATTAGATTCCTCTTTTCATCCTGATCACTGTGATGCCTATCATTTTTAATATATTGTTTACCCATTGGACCCATACCCTTCCCCACACATTTATTTGCCACTTATCCCATTAGTTTTCTCTCATTTCCCTGATCCTAGTGGTATATATCACTTACTCACTTTTTTGTCCTCTTTCCCTCTTGGTTCCCAGCCTCCAAGAAGAAACCAACCAGAAATTGAATATCAAACTTACTTCCCTTCAGGACCAAGATAATAAGGACATTCATGCCATTCATTCCAAAATGGACTACATCCAAGAATATCTAGGTAGCCAAATTGTTGAAGTCAATTCTTCTCTCCAACAATTCATGAAAAAATTCCAAGGTTCTTCCTCCTTTAACCCACCTCTCTATCCTAAATATGTTGACTACAATTGACCTTTTCACTCTCATTCCAACTCCCTACCTCATGACCTTCATCTTACCAAAGTTGAGATGAACAAATTTGATGGCTTGGATCCAACATCCCGGGTCATTCGAATGGAACACTATTTATCCCTGCATGGAATTACTGATGAGTTGACCAATCTTTGTTACAAAATTATCTATTTGGATCCAAAATGATGGAAATGGTGGAAATGGTATAGAAATTCGCTTCAAGGGTATATTTCTTGGTCATCGTTTGTTACTGGCCTATATGAACACTTTGACATGGACACCCACCATTTAAGATGTCTAACCAAATTGAAACAATCTGGAACACTGGAATAATTTATTGTTTCCTTTGAGCACTTCACTTTTTGAACAAAGGGCATGACAAATGCATTTTTCAGGGAATTTTTTCTTAGTGGCCTCAAGGATGAAATCTGAGCTCAGGTCATAATCGCTCACCACTAGAATTGGTTGGAAGAAACTAGACATGGAAAGGAGGAACAACAAGTCATGTTGGACCAGAGCAGAAAACCCACTTTTGTTCCTCTCCCTAAACCCACCACCCCTTCTCCTCAGGCCACCCCCCTCAAGTTCCAAAAATTAACACGGGAAGAAATGGTTGAACACCAACTCAAGGGTCTCTACTATAATTATGATGCCAAATAATTTCCAAGGCACAATTTTAAATAACACAAAATATTTATGGCCATTTCAGAGGATGTTTCTAATGAATATGTTGATGTATCTCCTAAAACTGAGCTACCCAAAACATACAATATTTTTTCACTCACTAATGCTCCCAAAGTTGAACCACTGATTTCGTTGAATGGTCTCACTGTTTATTCTTCTCCCCAAACCCTCAAATTGATTGGTTACATTAAGAACTAGAAATTCATCATCCTAGTTGACAGTGGTAGCACTCATAATTTCATTCATCTCCACCTTTATCAAGAGGTCAATTTCTATATCTATGCTATCAACAATTTTTAAATCATGATTTTCAATGGTGGTTCCATGAAATGTGGGGGGAATTGTGAAAATGTGGTCCTACAAATTGGTTAGTATAACCTAAAATCTCACATGTTTGCAATTAACATGGTTGATTATGACAATGTTCTTGGTGTTTAATGGTTACGCACTCTTGGCCACATAACCATGGATTTTAAGGATTTAACCATGAAATTCAAACAATAATGACAACAATATAAATTACAAGGAATTACAACAGAGTCCCTAGAGATCATCAGTTCCCACAACATGGAAACATTACTCAAAAAAGGTCATTTTAGAATCATTTCCCAACTCCATTCCATTCAAGTAGTTAAGACACCCCTGGTACACCCTGACCTTCAATATATCCTTTCATTTCATCCCATTGTTTTCAAAACTCCCCATGGCCTCCCCCCCTCCCATGAATACCATAACCATTCCATTCCTTCAATCATAGGAAGTCTTCCTCCAAAAATTTTCCCTTATCTTCGTCTCTTTTCTCAAGAAAATGAAATTGAGAAACATTTCCAAGAATTGTTAGAAGATGGTGTTATCTATCCTAGTACCTTCCACTATTCTTCCCCTGTTGTCATGGTCCTCAAGAATGAAGGAACTTCGCACATGTGTCCTAATTTCTGTGCCCTTAACAAACTTACCATAAAGGAAAAAATTCCCATCCCCATCATAGATGACCTTTTGGATGAACTCAATGGGGTTCAATACTTTACCAAAATTGACCTCCATTCGGGATACCACCAAATAAATATGAAAGAGGAAGACATACTCAAGACTGCACTTCACACTCATGAGGGCCACTATGAGTTCTTGGTTATTCCCTTTGGTCTCTGTAATGCCCTCTCCAATTTTCAAAGTCTCATGAATCATGTATTTCATCCTTTCCTTTGTCACTTTGTGTTAGTTTTCTTTGATGATATTCTCATCTATATTAAAACATGGCAATCCCATCTCGCCCATGTATATCAAGTTCTCCATATCCTCTCTAAGGACCAACTTTTCCTCAAACTATGTAAATTTTCTTTTGGTTCCTCTGAAGCTGAGTACCTAGGTCATATTGTTGGCAAGGATGGTGTAAGGGTGGATCCAAATAAAATTCAACCTATGTAGAATTTGCCTTGCCCTAAAAATCTTAAAAGTCTGCATGGTTTTCTGGGTTTAAAAAACTATTATCGCAAGTTTGTTCAGAATTATGGAAAAATTTCATCTCCTCTCACATCTCTCCTTAAAAATAATGCTTTCAGTTGGACTCCAACAAATAATCAACCCTTCCAAGCCCTGAAAGAAGCTATGTGCACTACTTCTGTATTGGCTCTATCTAACTTCACCAAGAACTTTGTTCTGGAATCTGATGCATCGGGGAGAGGAATTGGGGTAGTCCTCATGCAATATGGACGACCTTTGGATTTCACGAAAAAATAGTTGCCAGAATGAGAGTTGGGCCAGTTGATTTATGCAAAGGAAATGTTGGCTATTTTGCATGCAATGGATATCTAGTGCCCTTATCTAATAGTAAAATGCTCCCAAATTAAGATAGATCATCAAAGCCTCAAGTACTTCCTGGAACAATGAATTTCATTTGGGAGAAACACAAATGGGCTACCAAACTCTTTGGATATGATTATGAGATTTTTTATAAGAAGGGAAAATAAAATGTGGTGGTTGATGCTCTTTCCACGAAATATGAAGAAGAAGGGTCCCTCTTTTCCCTCTTATTCATTGTTGCCAACTGGCTTCAAGATGTTCGACGGGAATGGTTGCAAGACCCAAAAATTTATGGCCTAAGCCAAAAACTTCAACAGGATCCCCAAGCTACTCCATGATACTCTTGGCAAAATGACGGGTTTTCACTATAAAGGTATCTTATATTTACACAAACACTCAACACTTAAATCCAAGGTTCTCTCTGCAATTCATGCTTCACCTACAGCTAGTCATTCATGTTGTACCAAATATTATGAACAGATCAAACAATATTTCTTCTAAGACACTGTGAAATAGAACATTGAGACCTTTGTGGCTGAATGCGATACATGTCAACGCAATAAGGGTGTGACTCTCAAACCTCCTGGTACACTCCAAGCACTTCCGCTTCCACCTATTATTTGGATGGATATTTCTGTGGATTTTATTGTTGGCTTACCCAAATTAGGAAATAAGTCAATCATCATGGTGGTAGTGGATCATATTTCCAAATATGCTCATTTATGTTCCCTTCAACACCAATTCACCACATCCACAGTGGTTCAATTTGTTTTGGATAATATCTTCAAACTCCACGGAATGCCTCATTCTATTGTTTTTTACTGTGATCCCACTTTTACCAGCGATTTATGGAAATAATTATTCAGGCTATAGGGGACTCAATTGCATCCCAACATACCTATCATCCCCATATTGATGGTCAAAAAGAAGTGTTTACCCCTTGTTGGATACCCCGGACGAGAGGTCACAGATTCGAATCTCGTAGACCCAAACATATTTTGCCAAACTCTACTAGCCAATGGATGGGTGCCACATGGAAGCCCAGTTCTGGGCCATGTGAAACCACGTTATTCACTGAATACCATGCCACATGTCAATTTTCTATTCATCCACTTGTCTACCAAGTTGTCAGCCCAATCATATGCCACTGTATTTGCCACATAAGCTATACGGACGTGCCATGTGTGACCCTTGCAGTGGTGACACATGTCACTCTCGAAATCATCCACCTTTACTTGTGCAGACAACAACCTATCCACATTAGATGTACATCCATACAACCTATACATTGAACTTCCATGTGGCACTGTACAGATTGTACAGTCATCAAATTTTGCCTGTTTGGTGAAATGAACAGATCACGATATCTTGGTCATATGATGTACGTTTGATCCCGTTAAAGGTGTTTTTGGTTCATATCGACGAGGCCTACGCACACGTTCGTTTTGAAGCCATTCTGAGCACTTTGATTTTTAGGCCTTCCTAGACCCATTTTGGTTCTGAGATCCAATTCTAGATCAAATATTCCCCTCCATTGTTTAATCTGAGACACTTCAACCTTTTTCCTGTCTCATTCTCAACCAAATATTTTTATTTCTTAAAAGTGTCAAAAACATTATATTTTTGTGGAATGCAATAAACCCATGTTTTTCTAGTTGTGTCATTAATAAAAGTAACATAATAATGAGAGCCACCAAGAGATGATACATGATTTGATCCCCATACATATGTATGAACAATATCTAACCTTTCACTCTTATTTTCTTTTCCAACTCTAAGAAATCTGACTCTCTTACGTTTTCCATAAACACAGTTCTCACAAAAATCCAAATCAATTTGTTTAAGATCTGGAAAAAAATTCCTTTTGTGAAGTATATACATCCCATTCTCACTCATGTGTCCATGCCTATGATTCGAAAGAGTTGTATCCACTCCTCTAGAAGCTAAATAGATAGAAAAATCAATATTACCAGTACATAAATACAATGTACCTACCTTCTTTCCTTTTTATATCACCAATGATCCTTTGGTGACCTTCCATACCTTATCTGTAAATATGGATATACATCCTTCACTTGCCAACTTCCTTGTTTAAATTATATTTTTCCCTAGATTTGGAACATGTCTTACCTATTTTAACAACATTTAGTTTCCATTCTTTTCCTTTATTTGTACTTTTCCCATTCCAACAATTTTGCATGGTGCATCATCACCCAAATGAACCTGTCCAAAATCACTTTAAACATAATCTAGAAAATGTTTCCTATGGGGTGTAGCATGAAATGAATCCCATGAATATACTACCTAAGACTCAGAAATATTATTTACAGAAAGAATCAAATCATATTGTAACACATCACCTGTTACATTTGCTTCCTAATTTTTCTTTTGTTGTCCATCTCTTTGTTTCTTTGGAGCTCTACAATCTTTCTTCATATGTCCTTTCTTTCCACAATTTCAGCACTCTATTTTTCCTAGTCTGGATTTGGATCTTCCCTTCCTAGAATTCGCATGGTTCCTTGAGCCCTTTCCTCTATCCTTTTGTCTTCCCCTACTCTCCATGTTTAACACATTGCCTGATACCTCACCTATGACTTTTTATCACATTTCCTCTCTAAGAATAACACCAACAACATCATCAAATTTTAGAGTGTTTGAAATAGAGACAAAGTTGCTTACTACCATGAGAAAGTTGTTCCAACTTTCTTGCAATGAGCACAATATTAGAATAGCCCTGACCTCATCATCAAAGTCCACTTTCACATAACTTAGTTGATTAGTAAATGTCTTAAATTCATATAAATGATCTTCAATAGACCCACCTTCTGACATATTCATATTAAATAATTTCTTCATTAGAAACATCTTATTGGATGTCGAGGGTTTTTCATATAGTTTATCCAATGCATCCATCAGTTCCTTCATTGTCTTTTCTTTTGAAATATTGAAATCCACTGATGTTTCCAAGATCATTTGTATCATTCCCAGTGCCTTTTTGTCAAGAACCTCCCATTCTTCATCCTTCATTGTCGTTAGAGTATTTGTTATTCCACCTAATGGTAGGAATATGTCCTTATGATATAAATAATATTCCATCTTCATCTTCCATAACTGGTAGTTTGGGCCATCAAATTTCTCGACCCTAAACTTTCAATCTTCCGACATTGCTCCCACTCGAACCATGTACCCTCTTTTCCTGCGAGTTATTTTTCCCTTTGATAGCAGTTGTTAGAGAAATGGGATCATAGAGCAATAAAATAAAACAAATGTGAAAATAAAACACAGAAGATGCACAATACAATAGAGACATAGATATACATGGTTCACCCAATGTGGGCTATGTACACTAGAAAAATTTCCAGGTCCTTCCTTTTTATTATCCAACAAATGAAGAGATACAACCTACAACACACCCATTATAGCTTCCTCTTATTTCTCTCACGGTATCCTCTCTCAAAATAAAATAATCACACACATACACATCCATGATGCAATTCCCTCATAAAAGAGTGTTTCCTTCGAGGGAAAAAATACCTAAAATTACTTCTTCCGTCACATCTGTGACCTTATAATGAAAGGTCTATATTGAATACGAAATTACAATATTTTACGGTCCGTTGTCGTCCCCCTGGACCCCCCTATTGACATTTGTGGGGTCATTTTTGTTGAATATTCCAACAAGACTATAGACTATAGTATAAGAATGGATCATTTATATGGATCAGGGATATGTATGGAAGAATTATTAAATTACTGCGGAGCATGGTGAAGTAGGATAAATCGAATAAGTATGAGGAATCGGTCGGACGAAGGGGTAAGAGGTAGTAAAAAGTGTCGTGGACTTAGTAAGAAGAGTTGTGAAAAATCTAAGTATTGAGTGAAGTGGATCAAGATCGGGAGGAAAGGGGTATAGTGTATGCAAGTGTCATACAAATCACCGACCCACGAAATTATGGAGGTAATACTTGGTAAAAAGAGTTGTAAAATGTATAAGTGTGGGTGCATAATGAGGGTAGTGGAAATCAAGTGAGAGGGTTGTGGAAAAGATGTAGGTCAGAAATATCACCGACCCATGGTAACTAATAATAAATATGACTAAGTGTTGGGAAGTATATAATGGAATTACATGAAATATGGAAATGAAATTAGGTGAAATGTGAAATATGGAAATGAAAAAGAAAATAAGAAAGGAAAATAAGAATAAAATGGGAAAGGGAAAGAAAAAGGAAATGGAAAATGAAATAACGGTAGTGAAAATGGAAAAGAAAATAACAGAAAATGGAAATAAAAGAAAATGAGAATATGAACATAGAAATGGTTAAGTAAGGAAATGAGATTAAGCAATGAAAATGGAGAAAAATGGCTAAGTGCGGAATATCGAGTATGGAGAGTAGAGTGGAAGACGGAAAAATGGCTAAGTATGAGAAAAGAAGGGAATTTGAGAGTAATGAGAAAATGGCTAAGTACATGAGATGAGAGTATGAAGAGAGGTGAAGGGATAAAAGAGGAGAATGGTTAAGTGTGGAGATGGATAGAGAATAATGATATGATGAGCTACGTGAGGAAAGGTAAAATGACTAAGTATGGAGATGGAGAGTGTTAGGGACCTAACCCCTCATGTAGGTAGAATAATATATTCCGATGTAATAAAGGCCAATATTAATAAGGCATAGCAATAAGAAAGAATAAGTCGAATGTAAGATGACCTAATAGAAGCTTCCTCTTCTAGAAGGCTCTTCCTCTAAATGGTTCTTTTGATAGACATATTTAGTATAAATAGTAGTCAAGGGTATGAGAACTTTTGTCTTGGATATTATTGTAATAGAGCTCTGCTCTACTGGAGGTTGCCCCCTCGAAGAGGCAAGTGAACATTGCTCTAAGTTATCAAAGTGCTCTTTTTTGTGTTATTTTGGTACCATTTTTGGATTATTGTGGTGTTTTTCTGGTTATATTGTTGTTCATCTTCCATTTCTAGCATTTTGTTTATGTTCTTCATACTTTTTATATCTGGAATATTACAAGTTGTATCAGAGCACTTTCCTCGACATAAAATTGTGGGTTAATTTTTTTTTCAGGGTAGAGACGTATTCCAACGTCTTTAAGCTACAAAGATCTGTCATTATGAGCATAAACCCGCAGTCGAGGATTCATACACACAGAAAATACAAGTGGTACTTAAGCGCACATATGTTGGCCACCCTTGTAACCCCTGTAGGTACCCCTTCGAGTGGTAGCACATCCGAAAACACCTGTATATGCATCGACCTAGATTTCTTGAAGCCCTCTTTAGATAAACCAATCAGCCGCCTAACTGTTATAGCTCCACCAAGAACAACACTCGGAAAGATACTCTCTAGTACTTGGGTATTTGGGTAGTATGTCTAAGGGCATGGTCTAGCCTCCTTATTTGGTGCCCTAAGATATTGGGCTGATTACTACTATTGGACCCTGCACGTATATCAGAGAGCTATAGCACAGGGAAAACCCTTGTTTGTAGAACCCTTGAATACCTAACCTTTGGGAACGGAAAAAAAAAAAAAAAAAAACATAGAATATCTATTGTCATGCAACGGTGTTCGCATTTGCAAATCACTACACATTTATTCCTGATTAATCATTTGGGAATTTCCTGATTGCAGTATTCTTCAGACCAGAGTATAACTCTGGATTTTTTTGCACCATTATTTGAGACATATTCCATAGGATTTATCTCTTTTCCCTTATCACATCCATACCTATCATTTTTCATCAAATTTTTTGACCCCACCAGCCCCTTTTCGGTTCCCTCATCATCATGGCCCATACCCGTAGCCAAGACTTAGAATCTCGCTTCAATAACATGAAATATAATTTCACAGAGAACTAACAAGAAGTGAGACAAATTAGTGCCAATATTGACACCATCAATAAAAACATGCATTCCTCCATCGTTTCCTCAATCAAGGAATTACTCAAGGAAGACCTCAAACAAGGAATTACTACCCATCTTGAATCTATCGCTTCGATGATCTGCACCAAGTTGCATATCCCTACAGATTCCTCTTTATCCGACCCACCTTTGCATACCAAAGATGAAACTTCCTCTCATTCCCATAATTTTCAGCCCCATCACTTTCAATGTGACCTACGCCTTCCGCGTGTGGATGTGACCAAATTTGATGGATCGGATCCCACTGGTTGGCTAACTCAAATGGAACATTATTTTTCTTTGTACAATAATACACATGACTTGGTCAAACTCTAGTATGGTGTTCTCCATCTAGATCAAGAACATTGGCAATGGTGGAAATAGAGAAAAACTTCCCTTCAAGGGTATGTTGCTTGGACACACTTTGTGGTAGATATTTATGAACACTTTGATATTGACACCAACCATTTAGGTCGTTTGAGAAAGTTCAAACAATTTGGCATAGTGGAAGACTTTATAGCTTCTCTTGAGTGACTGGCTTTTTCTACAGAGGGCATGTTTGATGCTTTTTTTCGAGATTGTTTTATCAGTGGCCTCAAGGATGAGATTTGTGCCCATGTCCTCATGGCTCGGCCTCAGAGTTGGGTGGAGGTTAATAAACAAGATAAGGAATCACAACAAGTTGTCTCTTCTCAAAACCGGAAACCCCCCTTTATTCCTCGCACTAAGCCAGTAAATCCCACTACTCCTACTCCACTAAAAATCCAAAAATTGACCAGGGCCAAAATGGATGAACTCCAACTCAAAGCCCTTTGTTATAATTGTGATGATTTTTTTTTCCGAGACGCAAGTGTAATGAACAAAATATTTTTATTGCCATCATGGAGGATGTTTTGGAAGAGGATGTTGAATCTCCCCTTGTGTATGTGTCACCTGAACCCTCTGACATAAATCCTCCCTCAGAACCTCCTGAAGTAGAACCATTCATTTCCCTAAATTCTCTCACTGGCTTCTCTGCTCCCCAAACCCTCAAGCTAATTGGCTACATCAAGCATAGGAATGTCATCATTCTTGTTGATATTGGAAGCACCCATAATTTTATTCATTGTCGAATTGGCCAAGAAACTAATTGTTATATCCGTGCAGTCAATAATTTCCAAATCATGACTGCCAATGGAGGGTCCATGAAATGTAGAGGGCATTGTGAAAATGTGCATCTCCAAATTGGTGACTACCACCTGAAATATCATATGTTTTCTATCAACATGGGTAGTTGTGACATTGTGTTGGGTGCAGACTAGCTAAGGACTTTGGGTTCCATTCTCTTGGATTTTAAGGAATTAACCATGCAATTCGACCAAGAGGGCCAACAATATAAGTTCCAAGGAATCACCATTGGTTCCCTTGATATCATTGGTTCCCATCACACGAAAAAGCTTCTCAAAAAAAGGTCATTCTAGCGTTATTTCCCAACTCCATGCCATACAAGCAACTGAGACACCCTATGTGTCGCATGACCTCCAATCCATTCTCTCTAAAAATTAAGTGGTTTTTTCCACCCCCTAGGGACTCCCTCCTTCCCGTGGTGTTCATGATCATTCCATTCACCTTGTCCCAGGAAGCCTTCCTCCCAATATCCGTCGCTAACGTCACCCCTTTTCCCGAAAAAATGAAATTGAGAAAATGATTCAAGAACTGCTTAACGCAGGTGTTATTTGCCCTAGTATGAACCCCTACTCTTCTCATGTGGTCATGGTCCTTAAGAAAGAAGTTTCTTGGTGCATTTGTCCTGACTTCCGTGCCCTCAAGAAACTCACCATTAAAGACAAATTTCCCATTCCTGTCATTGATGACCTCTTGGATGAATTGAGTGGCACCAAGTTCTTTACTAAACTTAATCTTAGTTGTGTCTACGACAAGATCTATATGAAAGAGGAAGCCATTCCTAAGACTTCCTTTAGAACTCATGAGGGACACTATGAGTTTTTGGTCATGCCCTTTGGCTTGTGTAATGCTCCCTTCACTTTCCAAAGCCTCATGAATCATGCCTTCCATCCTTTTCTCCATCATTTTATGTTAGTTTTATTTGATGATATCCTCATCTATAGAAAAACTCGAAAATTCCATCTTTCTCATGTGGATAGAGTTCTTCATCTACTCTCTCAGCATGAACTTTTCCTGAAATAATCTAAATTTGATTTTGGCGCCTCGGAAGTCGAGTACTTGGGTCATCTTGTTGGCATGGACGATGTCAGGGTGGATCCTAAAACGATTGAATCTATGCAAGAATGGCCTCACCCAAAGACTCTCAAAAGATTTCATGGATTTCTAGGATTAACATGTTATTATCGTAAGTTTGTTAAGAATTATGGAAAGATTTTGGCCCCTCTCACTACACTCCTTAAAAATAATTCTTTCACTTGGACTCCAGCAATTGCTCAGGCTTTCAAACCTTGAATATGATCATGTGCACCACTCTAGTCTTGGCCCTTCCTGATTTCACAAAGACCTTTGTCTTAGAATTTGATGCTTCAAGGAAAGGAATTGGTGTTGTCCTTATGCAAGAGGGTCGGCCTTTGGCCTTTACCAGCAAACAACTGTCTGAACAAAATTTGGGAAAATCAATCTATGAAAAGGAAATGTTGGATATTCTACATGTTGTTGATCTTTGGTGCCCTTATCTATTGGGGAAACGCTTCCAAATTAAGACATATCATCAACGCCTCAAGTATTTATTGGAACAAAACGTTTACTCTCTAGAGAAACAAAAATGGGTGACTAAGCTCTTTGGATATGATTATGAGATCATTTACAAGAAAGTAAAAGACAATGTGATTGTGGATACACTTTACCAAAAATATGAAGATGAAGGGTACCTTTTTTTTCTCTCCTCGCTTGTACCAGATTGGTTCCAAGCCATTCGCCAGGAATGGCTACACGATCCTAAAAGTTTGCATCTGATACAAAAATTGCAGTCCAATTCTCAAGTTTCCCCAGGGTACTCTTGGCTCCATGATGAGATTCGATACAAAGGTCATTTGTATTTAAGTAAACAATCAAAACTAAAATCCACAGTACTTTCTGAGCTTCATGCTACACCTGCATTTGGGCACTCCAGGTTTACAAAAACCTATGATAGGGTCAAACATTCTTTTTTTGGGGATGGTATGAAACAGGACGTTCATAATTTTATGGCTGAATGTGATGTGTGTCAATGCAACAAGGGAGAAATATTCAAATCTCCTGGCACACTACAATTGTTTCTGATTCCACCTGCTATTTGGTGGGATATCTCTATGGGTTTTATTGTAGGCTTACCTAAATCAAGCGATAAATTAGTCATCATGGTGGTAGTTGATCTCATTTCCAAGTATGCTCATTTATGTGCTCTTCAACACCCATTTACAGCATCCATTGTGGCTCAATTGTTCATGGATCAGGTCTTTAAGCTTCATGGCATGCCACATTCTATTGTTTCTGATCATGACCCAACTTTCACCAACAATTTTTGACAAGAAATGTTCAAGATACAAGGAACCCAATTGCATCTCAACACAACTTATCATCCCCAGACTGATTGTCAAACTAAAGTTGTCAAAAAGTGTTTGGAAACATATTTGAGGTGTTTTGCCTCAGAAAAACAAAATCAATGGGCTCAATGGTTGCCACTAGCGGAATGGTGGTACAACACTTCATACCATACAACTACCCGCATGACTCCTTTTGAAGCGGTATATGAACAAAATTCACCTTCAGTTCTCTCATATTTACCAGGTGTCTCGAAGGTCCAAGAGGTTGACCAAATGCTTACAGTTCTAGAGGCTATTCTTTGTACCCTCAAAGATAATTTGGTCATGGACCAGAATCGCATGAAGCAACAAGCATATCAAGGTCACTCTAAACATCCATTTGCAGAAGGGGATCAAGTGTTTGTTCAACTACAATCTTACGAGAAAAATTCCCTCAAGGATGACCATTGTCAAAAACTAGCACCGAAATATTATTGTCTTTATACCATTCTCAAGCATGTGGGACAGGTGGCCTATCAAGTAGCTTTGCCCAGTCATTCTAAACTACATCGTATTTTTCATGTTTCCTTCTTAAAGAAGGTGACTCGAACTAAGTGTCAAACTCAAACCAACCTTCCTGAGTTGGACAAAGAAGGCTCCATTTGGCTACAACCAAAAAACTTTTTGGACCAGCGTGAGTGTTGCCTGCGTCAATGAACTATCAAGGAAGTGTTAGTCCAGTGGAAAGATACAACCACAACAGA
This sequence comes from Picea glauca, assembly GCA_000966675.3. NCBI lineage: Eukaryota > Viridiplantae > Streptophyta > Pinopsida > Pinales > Pinaceae > Picea > Picea glauca. The sequence continues at coordinate 827,609 of JZKD02S1823634.1, forward strand.
TGCCACTTGGGAACCAACTACCATTCTTCAGCAACTTCCACATCTCAAGCCTTGAGGACAAGGTTGCTTTTAAGGGGGAGGACATGTTAGAGACCTAACCCCTCACGTAGGTAGAATAATATATTCCGATGTAATAAAGGTCAATATTAATAATGCCTAGAAATAAGGAAGAATAATTCAAATGTAAGAAGACCTAATAGAAGCTTCCACTTCTAGAAGGATCTTCCTCTAGATGGTTCTTTTGATAGACATATTTAATATAAATAGTATTCGAGGGTATGCTAACTTTTTTCTTGGATATTATTGTAATAGAGCTATGCTCTACTAGAGGTTTCCCCCTCGAAGAGGAAAGTGAACATTTCTCTCAGTAATCAAAGTGCTCTTTCTAGCATTATTCTAGTATCATTTTGGTATTATTGTGGTGTTGTTCTGGTTATATTGTTGTTCATATGCCATTTCTAGCATTTTATTTCTATTCTGCATACTTTTTGTGTTTGGAATATTACAGAGAGGAGAGGAAAGGTGAGAGAAACGACTAAGTGAGGTGAGTACTTAGTAAAAAATTATTCTTGCAATTCTTCACATCTCTTCTTGGATGATTATCTCAGGAATACGAACTCGAATTTTGATTCTGCAAAATGCATGACAAAGATGAGACTGAAGGCTACACCATGAGATGGTGATTGTTCAAAATTTCCTTCTAATGATATTGGTTTTTTTTATTCCAAAGAGAGGAAAATCAAGGTGACCAAATTTTTTATCAACTCTTAGAGAGAGAGATTTCCTTCTAGCTAGTGAGTTCCTCTTAGGAAATGTCCAAAACGAACATGTCTATCATGGGTTCTACATTTAAAGTTTTGAGATCGATCGACTCCAATGCAGTCAATTTCAAAAAATTTAGATGGTTGCGGTGATGGCTAGGGTAAATTGTATATGCTAAAGACCATTGAGCCACATCAAATCATCGAGCATGTAAGCATCAAAGTAATTGCCCCTCTTATATTATAGTTTTTAATCATGCAATGTCAACTTAGTCAATGTATGTAGGCAATGTTAACTTATTTATTACAATATAGTGAATCTCTTTTATAGTTAATATTAAAAAAATAAAATTCTTTTATTTTATGTAAATTTATATTTTTTTTATATATATTTTTTCTTATTAAGTATAATGAAGATTAAGTAATTTTCAAGTTTATCTGTGAAGTTGTAAATTATATTTTGTTAATTTATAATATATTTTGAATCTTGTTGAAATTTGACATTCTTTTATTTAACAAAAAAAATATTATAACATTCCTATAATTTTATCTTTTGTCAATTTACACTCACATAAATTAATAATCTATTAATTTTAGTTTTAAAAAAATTTAAAGATTGTAAATTTTTTTAGACATTGTATTTATGTTGATGATTGTTATCAAATTTCAAATAATAAAATCAAAAACATATTTCAATATAAATAAAATCAAAAACATATTTCAATATAAATAAAATCTAAATCAAGCTAAATAAAAAAAAAAAAAACTACTACTAAAAATTTAATATAAATTCTATATTATATATAATTCAAAAGCGAAAGATTTAAAATTAATTTATTGTTATTTATTATAAAAAAATAATAATAATTATATATATTTAACTACAAATATATGTAAAATCAAATCCAAAATCATTTTATCTTACTAAAATACATAATATCATATAAAATTAAAACATACGATGATATTAAAGTCACTAATAAAAAATCTAACCATGTTAAAGGTTGGTGTGTGCAATCCTCAATACATGAATCTCAATCTTCATCTAAAAACTCAAACCCATTCTATTTAACTATTTTTTATCATAAATATTTAAATAAATAACATTAAAAATATTCACATAAATATGCACACATATGTTATATGTTTTATGTTTTATGTTTATGTTTTAAATAGGAAAATAACCTTTTTAGGAAAAAAAAAGAAGAAGAAAAACATAGTTTTTTATCTTAAACTTCCTCGAGGTTTTGGAAATACAAAATGGTTGATCTTCTTTTGAGCTTAGATCTTACATCATATTCTGCTATAAGTGTATATTCTCCTTTTCGGATATGTGTCTATGAACTTTTAAGGCTTTTCATTAATGGGAACAAAAAAACATTGGGCACACCATGTGTTCTACCCAGGCAAACGATTTTCATAATAGAGACCTAAGAGAGGGACCCATATTGTCGTCTCAATAAACATGATCGGATCGAAGATAAAATGACTGAGGAAGACTGATGCAGGAGCATCGCCATCACAACAAGCGAGACAGCGCGAAAGCAGAAACCAGCTGGATAAGCCAACACAAATTTTGAAAAATGATTTGGGACTGTTGCGCAAATATTAAATGAGTCATTTAAGAGGAGGCACCTTTGTATATTGTAAATGGACCTTGAGCCTTTTAGCTCCCATCCTTTAGGTAGATAGTCGACATTTAATAGATTTAATGCAGTTAGGTAGGAATTTAATTCTAGATTTGATAGCTTAGCATCCGAGAGGGAAAAAAGATATAGAAACCCTCCTTTGTACATTATAACATTAGCATTCAGGAAGAGAAGAGTAGGCAGAGAACTGTATGAATAACACCCATGTACAGGCATTTGAATTAATAGAAGAACTTCGATTCAAATCCATGGTTTGTGTTGTCTCTCTGTGAAATGATGTTATGCTCATGAATGTTTACTTCCTGTCATACATTGGCTTTTATATGCTATGTATGTGATTTCATGGTGGAATTGAAGTCTGGGAGGAAGAGTGAATGAGTTTCAATTGTTTCTCTAATTGAGCCAGAGGATTCCTGTAAGGAGTGCAGTCGAATTCATCCGCAAAGAATGCATTGACAGAAGGGTTTAATTAGAGGTAGATCTTGTTCTCGTTTCCTCAAAGGTGCAGTTAGGCACAGTGCCATGCAAGGAGTGCGCAGGATAGAGAGAGAGAGAGAAGTCTCAGAGTTATGATTCTGAGCGAAGCACCGAAAGTGAAGGACTACTGCTGCAAGGTGTGCACAGAGTTAGGGGAGACTGAACACTGGAAGTGTTTACAGAGTTGCTGCAAGGAGTGCGAGTAAAGGATTCTCATTTTCTAGAGGCTGAGAAGCTGGAAAAAGCTCAGGAGGAGTGGAGCCTTCAAAATCTGTTGAAGTACTGCACAGGAGGTTTCACACAAGGATATCCTCAAGAGGGAGAAGCGACAGACGAGATCTTGTGGAGGGAACTCGTGGAAATCCCGCCAGTCGTCAGATCTGATAGGATAGCGAGGAGGTTACGACCATATTGGAGTCTGAGCTCAAACAACTGGTGAGCCGTGGGATCAACAGTTGATTTCCCGACAGTCGTTAGATTTGTAGGAGTTGCACCGAGGTTAAGCTCTAGTGAATAGATACATCGGAATTCGGCATTTCGTGAATTCTAGGAGTGAAGGAATCACAATATCTGGAATTGTGATCTGTGATATCCCGATAGGCTCAGAACCGTCCATCGTGTGGGACACGTGTCAGGAGATCCCGAGGAGTCGGGGTTCGAAGAATTGGGGGTTCTGAGAACAGGAAACACTTTCCACTTGGAATCGCGAAACGCGACATCCCGACGGAAGTGTCATGTGGGCCACAGTCAGGGTTAGTGGAAGACAGGTAGCATACCATATCGAAAATCGGGAAAAGGTAAGTCCCGAATCCTTTGGCATCAAGATTCATGATCCCGCGAATTCTGAAATCCCAATAAGAGGTGACAGAAGGTGGAAAATCCAACACGCACGTGTGCATCTGAGTATCGGCACATCAGGGTTTGGATTTCAGAAATTCCATTTGTTGACGTCGCGAGTAGCAATTTCCCGATAAAGAGAACTCCGATAGCAGGGGAGAAAGTCAACTTTGACTCGCATCGGATTTCGTGGAATTGTAAGGCACAAAACACGCGACCATAGGATTCGCGAAATCACGAGGTCCAATTTCCCGATCATCAAGGGGGATCCATTGGAGAGTTGTTGTGGGTAAGGAAGATTCCCGATAGGGAATCAGAGGAACCTTTGAGTTCTTCGGGCCGTGAACGAGAGAAGGTCCTGAGGAAGCGGACGTGCTCCGAGGAGTGCGATTGCGTCAAAGACAGACCATCGGATTGAAGATAAAATGATTGAGGAAGACAAACCTTTTACTCCTACTCCAGATCGTTGAGTAAAAGGTCTGTCTTCTCCAGATCGTTGAATTTTCTCCATCTCTAACCTATTTCTCCATAGATTTTCAAATAGAAGAAAACTAGTAATTTGTCTTTTAGACTCAGACATGCATTAAAACTGTGAAGTAGTTCCAATCCCAATGTGAGTCCTTCTGTAGGTAGATCCAAGAAAAAACACCGTAAACAATATTTATTTTCTGATTACAATTCAGACAAATAAGGAAGCCGTGTCTTTTTGTATATTTTAATTAATACATTTAGAGTAAGCATCTCTATGGAGAGGGGAATGTTCGTATGTTTTACTTCTATTTGTTTTTTATATACATGGTTGATTATTTTGTTAAAAATCTACAGGTATATTGTGAGGAAAGTCGGGAAAGTCTTCATTAGTACAAAATAATTTGAAATATATATATATATTTTTAATGTTCATATGTTTTCCTTCTATTTGTTTTTTATATACATGGTTGATTATTTTGTTAAAAATCTATAGGTATATTGTGAGGAAAGTCAGGAAAGTCTTCATTAGTACAAAATAATTTGAAAAAAAAATAAAAAAAATATTATTATGGGATACAAATAATTTTAAGATCAAAAGAGAAAAGTTGTAGAAAATTTTGTTTAACTTGTGGAAGATAAATATTTTTGGAAAAGTTTGAGAATAATGTGAAAGTCCAGTTTTTGTTAGAGAAATATATTATTTTTAGTGTGAAATATAATATATTTCCCAAGTATGTGTACTATTTTATCATGTAAATAATGATTTTTTTATTAAAAAATATATTTATTATGAATACACAGGACATTTTTTCAAATTTGATAATATTTAAAAGAAGTAATTCTGAAATGATCTTTGTTACTACATTCATTTATTATTTTGAGTTTAAGTGAGACAGTTTGATATTACAGCCTTTTGTCCATATGATAAGATAGCATGGGGCTAGTTAAATGGCCACTTCCCTCTGTCATGTTTTTTTTTTAATCATGCAGGGAGATTTTGATCTCGTAGCTAGCTAGCTAGCATGGTTTTTCCTGGACCTTTTAAAGTTTACCTCCAAAGTGCTAGAGAATGTAGTGAAATGATTTTTAATGAAACTCCAGCTAACTAGCTAGCATGGTTCTTCTAGGCCCTTTTGATCTCATAGCTAGCAGGCTATGGTTCTAACAAGCCCTTTTGATCTCATAGCATGGTTCTTAAGGAGATTTTGATCTCATAGATAGTTAGCATGGTTCTTCCAGGACCTTTTCAAGCTTACTGCCAAAGTGCTAGAGAATGTAGTGAATTGATTCTTAATGGTTAACATGGTGAACCATAGTCATCAATTGTCAACCATAGTCAACATGGTTAACCATAGTCAACCATATTCAACTATGATCAAGGATGGTTAACATGGTCAACCATGTCTACTATGGTTAACTATGTTGACTATGGTTGACCATGGTAAACCATGACCATGTTGATTATGGTTGACCATTTTGACCATGTAGGCTATCTATGAATATGTTTGGCCATGATTGACTATGGTTGTCTATGGTTTCCCATGAAAAACTATATCTGACTATGGTTGACCATGGATGACTATGATTGACCATGCTTAACTATATATAAAAATGGTTGATTATGGTTGACCAAGGTCAACATGTTTGACTATGGTTGACCATGGGTGATCATGTTTGATTATGGTTGACCATGTAGACTATGTATGAACATGTTTTCTCATGGTTGTCCATGGTAAACTATGTTTGCCCAAGAAATACTATAATTGATTATGGTTGATCATGTTTGACTTTAGTTGACCATGGTTGAGATAGGACCATGTTTGAACATAATTGACCATGGTTGACTATTGTTTACTATGGTTGTCTTGCATCACAATGTAACATTGGTGAAGGGTTATTAATGATGTTGATGTGAGAACATGTTTGTCACATTACGATGTTAGGTTATGCTAGTTGCATTGCAATATTGGGTTATGATTGACACATAGCAACGCTGAGTTATGTTCGTCACATTGCTACGTTGAGTTAGGGTCGTCACAGTACAACATCATGTTTTGTTCAACACATTATGAAGTCAAGCTATGGTCATCACATTACGAATTTGGGTTTTCTTCATTACATTATGACGTAGGGTTATATTCGTCACATTGCGACGTTGGGATATGTTCGTCACATTACAACGTCGAGTTATGTTCATGACATTCCAATGTCGAGTTATGTTCTTCTCAATGTGACATTGGGATTTGTATGTCACATTGTGAAGTTGGGTTCTGTAAGTCACATTTCGGCATTAGGTTTTTTACGTCACATTATTCCATTAGGTTTTTTATGTCATATAAAAATGTTGGGGTATGTTCAATAGATTAGGATTATCACATTGCAACATTGGCTTGTGTTCGTTACATTATGATGTTGTCTTATGTTAGTCTAATTACGACATGGGAAATTTACGTCACTTTTCCATAAAGATGTCGGGTTATGTTCATCATCATTGCAATATTGGATTATGTTCATGTCATTGTGACATTGGGCTATGTTTATCACATTGGAACATAAAAATTTGTATATCAAATTACAATGTAGGGTTTTGATCATTGGTTGTTCTTTGTATCTTCTTTAATATGAATTAATTATTTATAACTTTGCACCTCGAAGACACCATTCTCACTCCTTTATTTGTTTGTAGATTAGTTAAGATCCATTTATTTTGGACAACTGACTCCAAAAGGCCTACTAATTCCGTAATATACAAGGCATGAACAAATTCCAATCCAAATAACCTAAAAACTTATCAAAGTGAAAGATGGAAATTCATACACATGTCCGATCCAACTTCCTCACTCGACAGAGGATGGAAGTTGAAGAATATATTCTCTCTTATCACTTGAAACAAATGCCTCAGGTCCTAATTTTCCAATACCTAAGAGACGCCCTCGATTACTTGGACATCCTCTCCATGTGAGGTTCTCAAATGTTACCACACACAATAGAGAGTTATGAAGAATAATATATTGAAACAAATGCCCAATAATTTATTAATTCTATTAATTTAATTACCCAAACATGGCAATGAGGTGCTTTATACATACTAATCCTTTCTAATCGCCCAAATGTGGGAATCAGGAAGTCAATGCATTAATTTCTTAATTGTATTAAGTAAAAGTGAAATAGTAAACAACTTAAGTAATTATAGAGGTATGCATTCATAAATGCGATGAAGATAATGTTAGAAATCTCACCCATCGATTTAGAGGAGATGATGGCAATATGCCAACATCTATAATTCCTAGCCATAAGATTAGAGTCTCTTAGCAAAAGATTGACTAATCCACCGATTGTGAATAGGGGGGATGCCTATTGATGTAATTATTTTGAACCATAATGGGTAGGGTGGAACTGTGAAATGAATTATAAGGAATACTATGTGCATCTAAGTCAAGCAACAAACATTTTTTAGTTGTCAAAATTTAATTAAATGGAAATTCATTTTTTTTGGATTTAAAAGTGTCAACATTTTTTAGTTGTCAAAATGTATTTAAAAAGAAATTCCTTTTTTATTTATTTAATAGTGTCATTGAATTTTTAATTATCTAAATAATTCCACAATATACAAAATTTGAATCATACCTAAAACACTAAATTGTTTTAGTAATTAAATTTTTTTCTAATTTTTGATCAAATTTATAAAAAATATAATTGTATTGAGAGGTTCTTTTTATAACTTAATATGAAGGAGATGTTTAATACTTTCCATTATCAATATTGAATTCATGTGACATTTAAAATAATAATAATAACAAACAAATATTTTAATATAAGTTATAAATAAAATATTTCAATGTACATCTTAACTTTTTTATATCAACTCTCTCTCTCTAAAATAATTGAAAACCAAAAGCATTATCAAGGTTAAAACTTTTTTGTGGTATAATTCAATATCAATGTCAATAACAATGCACTATAAAATGATTTATAAAATTATTTGGTACATAGATTTCTACTATACATTGAAAAATAATATGATTCATTAATTTTTAATCAAATTAAAATTTAACGATATATTACAAAGTATTTTAGTGCAAAGTTGTTTATGATAACACACTTCAAAACTAACAAATTGCATCCATTTAAGTAACTACTCTATGAAGGGATCAATATTAATATGCTAAAGGTGAGGATGAATTACATTACATGTTGAAATCAAACAACATCGATTAAAGTGCAAATTGAAATCCAACAAACCTAATGCAAAAAAATATGAGATAGTAAAATACAAATAAAATGAACGTAATTAAATTCATCTTTAACGCTGGATATATCATGTGGGATCTAATTCTCATAAGTGAAAACTTTTTCTCAAGTATTTTCAATCTTAAGGGATTTGATCCATCTCAACCCAAGATAGATCTAAAGTTAAAAATGATCTAGGCTATATACTATTTAAATCAATGTCATTAGAAAACCTATATAAGTTGAAGCACTTATTTTGGGATATTAACTTCCTACTAAAATCTCACACTAAATCTATTATTTTATAAATTGGTATAACTAGCTTACATCCATCTTAACTTTGAATCTATTATGCAGTGAAAGAGGTCAAATCCCTCACGGAGCAAACCTTTCATCAAGTTTCTTCACTTTAAAAAAGGTTTGAAACTCAAAATAATTTATTCCTCTCAACAATTAAGATATTTGATCCCTTTCATTGAATGAGAGGTCAAATACCTCGAGTTGCAAACCTTTCCTTAGATTTTTTTTCACTTTAAAAAAGTTTGCAAATCAAAAAAATTGAAGTTATTTGATCACTTTCAATGTTGTTATAGCATTATTTGACACCATAATGTCTTTAATTCGCATATGACCATATTATTGATTTCTTTCATTGATTGTTCATCCAAAAGGTGTGTGTACATGCTCCTTTCCTTCACAAAAGATGCGTGTACTTCTAAAAGTGGGAAAAAGATAGTAAATGCTCTAAAATTATGCACTCCTAAGTGAAGTTTAATGGATTCTCACACATGTACCTTCATAAACCCCATTACCAACTACCTCAACCAATACATAAAACTATAAAAGGAGGCCTAATGTTGGAGAATGGGGTAACTAGCAGCAATACCATATTGGCATTGTTATGCTAGATCACTTAGAGGTGATCATGAATTTGAGTTTGTATGACCTTTGTGTTGATTAAGGTTGGTTGTCATTGATGTCAACCCTTGAAGAAAGCCCCACAGCATAAAGGTTTGGGTAATGTACCCAATATTGTTTGATGTAAAGATGAATCATTATTGTCTTGTCATGGTTGATAAGAAGTAAAGATGGATGAAATCCAAAGTGGTCCCCTTATGGTGAAAGCCCCCATGGGAAGATGCTTTGCAAAGTAAGAGAACCCATGCTTAATTGTGGAATAATGAGATTAAGGACAATGAATTTGTCAGGTAAAATATCCTAGATGGATAGTGCTTGTCATTCATTTTCTAGTGGTATGTGGAATGCCACATAACTCCTCACGGTTAAAGAGTTATGACCATGAGAAGTTGTAGACCCCAGGTTTGGGTAATGGACCCAAGTTTGTTTGATGGATAACGGTATGAGTTATGATATATTTTTAGATAATACTATTATATATGGATAATGCATGTCATTCCATTTTTGGTGGCATGTGGAACGCCACATAACTCCTCATGGTTTGGGAGTTATGGCCTTACGAAGTTGGAGGACCCTCATATGTCATCTAGAAGCCCCAAAGGGTCAAACTAGTCAAAGAGGTTTAAGAGATTTTAAAAGGTAAATAATAAAGTGAAGTAATGAGTATATTATAATTCAAATTGAATACAAAATAATTTTTTTCAATAATAAATTTAATGGAGAAATTAGAAGTGGGTTAACCCTAAAATAAGGAAAGTGGGACCAAGTGACCTAGAAGATGTTTTTAAGGAAGCTACTTGGAGAGTATAAATAAGAGGCAAGCCTCTCTCATTTTAATCACACTTGAGCATATTGAATATCAATAGGTGTCTGAGGTAACCAAGGATATCTAAGATGAAATTCTAAGGGAAGGTGAAGAAAAGAAGGCCGAAATGCAAGGAAGGATAAATTCTTTTGATGGTGCTTTCTAAGGTATGTTATTTACAGGTCATCTCACCATTTTCGCTATAACTTTTTTCCTATAATGCTTCGGACCGTGAAATTTCTATTCCATTGAGAAAACATATAGAAGTATATGTGGTAAAACATTCATCTTGTGGTTCATTGTATTTTTGGAGTTACACTCCATGGAAAATAGGGTTTGTGGCTAGTACTGAAACTAGTCAAAAACAAGTGTTTCGGGTAAAAACGTCATAACTTCTTCATAACAGATCCAAATTTAGTGAAAACAAATGTGTTGGTTAGGGTACAGTGTGTAGTATGCTTTTTAATAGTTTCAGATCAATTCAACAAATATTTTGTGTGAGTAACACTCTACAAGGTCTCTCTCTAGAATAAGTCAGAATTCAGAAAGGTATGTCATTTTTTCTATAACTTCTTTTTTGAGAAGTTCCAAGTAGTGAAGCCAAGAGGAATTTCATAAAACACACTGAAGAACATTGTGTATCAGTTTCAAATATTTATACATTATAGGTACAAAGTTATGATTACTTCAAGTTAGGATTGTTGACTAATCCAAAACTAGGCATGTGAGACTAAAGAAAAGTTTGATGAAAATGCTAGTATCTTGTTGTTAAAGTTAAGGAAGGTTTGCAAGAATGCGAGCATATACACCAGGTCTAACATATACACCAGGTCTATTATAAATCTACAAATCAGATTTGGATGATGAAATTGATGAGGGATTTTTGTTGATGTACATGTTGAGTACATGGTTGAGACAAGTAGTTGATGAGTTGGAACATACATGAGGTGTATAGTTGATGATGTTGGTTCATATTGATGATTCATAGTTGATGATTCATAGTTGATGAGTAGTTGACACATGATTGGTACATACTTGGTGCATTGTTGGATGCACTTGTTTATGGTACAGGTTGATTGCAGGTTATTTGGTACAGGTTGGTGCATGGTTGATGCACTTGTTTATGGTACAGGTTGATTACAAGTTATTTGGTACAGGTTGGTGCATGGTTGATGCACTTTTTCATGGTACATGTTGATTACAGGTTGAGTTACAGGTTGAATGGTTGATGCATGTTTCAGATTTATTGGTACAGGTTTACAGCGGTATATCTCACAGTGAAAGGTTGGCAGTGGTTTCATCATTCTACTTCTACTTCAGGGTGGAAGGATGGGGAAAAGACAGGTAGTTGTAGCCACCTTTCGGTTGTATCCAGAGAACATAGGGGGTTGTAGCCTCCTTCTGGTTGTAGCCAGAGAATTGGGGAGTTGGATTTTCCCTCAAGTTGTAGCCTGAGAAACTAGGGGGTTGGAGCCTCCTTCCAGTTGCAGCTGGAAAACAAAGGAAGTTGGTGCTTCCAATGAATGTAATTATTCAGGACATATAAGAAAAAACATTATGCGGTTTTCTCCCAATTTGGGTTTCCATGTAAAACACTGGTGTATTGTGTATGTGTATATTTGTTCATTTGTTCATTTCTTATTTACTCTGTAGTTATTGGATGATAATGATTCATTGATATAACACTTGGATTATATGGTTAAAAAGGATTAAATTTCTCTATTACTTATTCACCACCCCTCTTAGTAATCCAACAATTAGTATCATAGCAGGTTCCTTAAGGAAACAGTTTAAACATTGGAAGGAGATCATGGATTATTCTAAGAATGGAGTACCAATGTTTAATGATCAGAATGGTTTTAAGTATGAAACGTGGAGCATAAGGACAAAAGTATTTTTACATGCACAGGGACAATATATTTGGCTATTAGTTGTTACAGTATATGATAGTTCAAAAAGGGAAAAGACTGTAGCCAAGATGGAATTGAGGAAGAATAACAAAATAGCAATGGATTTCATCTGGGAAGGATTACCTAATTCGGTAAGAGAAAAGGTTGGTAAATGCTCATCAACAAAAGAACTTTGGGATATAATTACATGACATATATTATTCACCCATCACAAATCTAGAAAATGTCAAAGAAGATGCAGATACAAATCAAGAAGAATTATGTTCACCATGTCAAGAAGATTCAAAAGATGAAGAGTACATAATCACCAGAGGTATGTTGTTTTGAGTTAATTGTGAAAAACGTGGACATCTTGAAATAGAATGCCATGAAGGAAATGAGACAGGAAAAATAATTGAAAAGGAAGACAATTGTGAAGAAGAATTGATTAGTTCTTTAAGAGAACTAAGAGAAGAAAATAATTCACTCAAGAAAGAATTGATGAAACAAAAGTAAAGTTTTCACATTTTTTAAGAATTCCAATAGGTCATCGCGAACTTAAGAACTCATCTAGAAGAAGCTAGAAAGATCGAAGAAAATCTTGAATATCAAAAGCAGTGTTTGGAAACCAACATAGCAGCACAGAAGGAAGAAGCATAAATGAAAGAGAAGATATTGACAGATCGTCTTAAGGAAAGAACTAACGATCTAAACCAACTTGAGGTAGAGTTTGGTCAAGAAGAGAAAGGACTTGAAGAAGAAATAATCACATTAAAAATTTAGCTTGAAGAAGCGAAAAGAACAGAAGAAGTAATGAAGTCTCAGATAATGAAGAAAGAAGAAGAGGTCGAGAAGCTTGAAGAAGAAGTTGTCACATTGAGAAGTAAAATCACCAAGCTCAACACGAATGTTGAAGAGACAAAAACATCCAAATCAGTTATAGAGAATGAAGAGAAGCACTCTAGGTTGCTAGAAAAAAAAATGAAGAAAATATAAAGAGTTATGCAAAAGTACTCAAAGGAAGGAATCATGGTCAACCAAAATCTAAGAAAACTATTAAAGATACATATTCAAGGGGACCATCCATGTTCAAGACACAAAGAAGCTTCAATCATGATCATGCTCAGTCAAGACAAAAATTCATAAGGACTACGCCACAAAGAATATCATTCACTCCCAGGTATGCAAATTTATTTTATGGTCATTGTTTTTATTGTACTAACTTTGGACATAAGGTTGCAGATTGCAGGGATTATAAAAGAAATGTTCAAGCAAGAAGTGGTTATGTGGTTGCACGTAACATTGAGTGTTACAAATGTCATAACTATGGACACATAGCCAGTGATTGTAGAAGCATGATCGATACTTCAATGAAAGAGAATATTGATATCAGATATAAGAAAGTATGGATAAGAAAACAAGAAGAACAGGTGAACAAAGACCAGGTACCAGATATCGCAAGATTGGCAATAAAACGATATGAAGAAAATTCTACAGAGAAAAAGAAAGATGTCAGATACAAAAAGGTTTGGAAAATATCTGAAATAAAGGAAGGGAAAGTAAATAAGGAACAGGTTCAAGAGATTATACTTTCAGGGATTGTAGTGAAATATGAATCCACAGACAAAAATAAAGAAGTCAGAGCTTAGAGAGATAATGAATCTACCCATGAAGATGATGATGAATACACATCAGAGAACGAATTGTTCTGTGTCATCCGTCTTAGAGACTCCCAAGTAATATGAATATTAGATAGGGGGAGTCTATGTGATAGCTGTGACAAACCAAAGAACCATCCTTCGAGCAGCTTGTAGAGTTTGAGAAGATAGATTTAGAGCAATTAGTTAGTAGAAGTATAGCTTGATAGTATAATGATAAATGGGTTAGCATTATGGAAAATTGCGCAAGTAGAGTCTTGGAAAGTATGGACAGATATGGATTCGTAAGAATAATTAGTAGTTTTGGATAGATATATGATAGTGGAATATAACATGGATTCATAGATTGGTTCAGCGACAAAGGAACATTATCGTAATGGATGATAATTACACATGAAATGGATCAAATAATTCTAATGGATTACAAATTGACAGATATTTTTTGGAAATAGACAGTGCATACAATAGTTCACATTCAAAATAGAGTAATGCTCAGAAACAACATTGACAAAACTCTCTACGATCTATGGAAAGGAAGACCAGCAAGTGTGAAGCACTTCAGAGTTTTTGGAAGAAAATGGTACATCAAAAGAGAAGATGGAAGAATGGGAAAGTTTGACTCTCGTGTGGACAAAAGAATACTTGTTGGTTACTCAAGTACAAGGAAATCATACAAGTGTTACAATTTAATATTAAACAAAGTTGTGGAAAGCATCAATGTAACAATTGATGAAACATGCAGACTAGAATCAAAGGAACAAGAAAACAAATCAATGGAATAACTTTTCGAAGAAGAAGATGAAAAATAAGTAGAAGAGGAAGATGAAGATGAAGATAATCCGACAGAAGAAGAAGAGCAATTTCAGCAAGTATCTCCAAAGACACCTAGGAAACGAGTACAGAAGAATCATTTTTCATATCAGATTATTGGAAACAAAGATGCAGGAGTTGAGACTAGAAGAAAAATTTGTTCACCAGAACAAACACACCAAGCACTCTTATCTACAATTGAACCAAATTGTTTTGAAGAAGCCAACAAGGATGAATTTTGGAATAAGTCCATGGATGAAGAATTAGATCAAATAGAGAAAAATGACGCTTGGGAATTGGTTCCAAGACCAAAGAATAAGAATGTGATCGTCACAAAATAGGTTTTCAGGAACAAATTGAATGAAGATGGATAGGTTACAAGGAAAAAAACTAGATTGGTATGTAAAGGACATGCATATATTGAAGGAATTGACTTTGAAGAGACACTTTCCCCAGATGCCAGAATGGAAGCAATCCATTTTATTTTATCTTACGCATGCTCCAAAAATGTTAAAGTATATCAGATGGACATAAAATCAACTTTTTTGAATGGATAACTTGAAGAAGAAGTCTATATTGAACAACCAAAAGGATTTCAATTGTTAGAGAACACAAACTATGTGTGTAAATTAAAGAAGGCCTTGTATGGTTTAAAATAGGCTCCTAGAGCATGCTACTCCAGACTAGATAAGTATCTGTAGTAGGCAGGGTTCAGAAAAGGAAGTGCAGACAACAACTTCTACATCAAGGTAAGTCAAGGTAATATTTTATTAACTGAATTTTATGTTGATGATGTTATTTTTGGTAGTGATGATGACAAGTTAAGCCAGAAATTTTCAAAAGACATGAAAAATGAATTTGAAATTTCATTACTTGGAGAACTATCCTTCTTTTTGGGACTTCAAATACGTCAAAGAAACCAAGGAATTCTTATTTCTCAAACCAGGTATATCAGAGAAATGCTAAAGAGGTTCGGAATGGAAGATTGCAAACCAGTTATCACTCCCATGCAAACCAGTTGTAAGTTGAGAAAAGATGATGATTCGAAGTCTACAAATCAGAGGAAATATAGGTCAATGATTGGCAACCTACTATATGTGACAACATCCAGACCAGATGTAATGTAGGCAGTTGAATAGGTGGCATGATTTCAACCAACACCAAAGGAATCACATGTATTAGCAATAAAGAGGAACTTCAAATATCTCAAAGGAACATAAGAGTTTGGATTATGGTATCCAAAAGGAAAATATCTATCACTTTTTGCCTACACAGATGCATAATGTGTAGGTTGTATTGATGACCGACGAAGCACCAATGGAGCAACGCTCTTCTTAGGTGAGTGTTTGGTATCATGGCTAAGCAAGAAACAATCATCCGTATCTCTATCTACAACTAAGGAAGAGTATATTGTAGCAGCAACATGTTGTACACAGGTTCGTTGGATGAAACAAACTTTGACAGATATACAGGTTGAGTATGATGAGCCCATTACAATATATTTTGATAATACAAGTGCCATCAGTATCTCAAAAAACCCGATGATGCACTCCAAGACGAAGCACATTCCAATCAAGTATCACTTTCTACGAGAAAAGGCTATAGAAAAGAACATCAGAGTTGAGTATGTGGGCACAAAAGAACAAGTGGGAAACATATTTACAAAACCAGTTCCACGGGAAGCCTTTGAATATCTTCGCCAAAGACTTGGAGTTATTTCTGCTCCAAAATAAATTCTTTTTGAATGATTATCTTATATGTCTTAGATGTACATGAGGAAGCACCATAAGAGGATAGTTTATTTAGGGGGAGAAGCCCCAGATGGAAAGATACCTTTCCCATTGATGACAAAGGGGGAGAGAATTATCAGATGCAGAGGACAGAGGCATGGTTCCAGGGGGAGACGATTTATCAGATATAGAGGATAGAGGCATGGTTCTAGGGGGAGCATGTGTGATATGATTTCAGTATTGCATAAAAGTGTTGCCATCAATGCCAAAGGAGGATATTGTTGATTAAGGTTGGTTGTCATTGATGTCAACCATTGAAGAAAGCCCCACAACACAAAGGTTTGGGTAATAGACCCAATATTGTTTGATGTAAAGATGACTCATTATTTTCTTGTCGTGGTTGATAAGAAGTAAAGATGGATGAACTCCAAAATGGTCCCCTTATGGTGAAATCCCTCACGGGAAGACGCTTTGCAGAGTAAGAGAACCCATGCTTAGTTGTGGAATAATGAGATGAAGGAAAATGAATTTGTTAGGTAAAATATCTTAGATGGATATTTCTTGTGATTCCATTTCCGGTGGTATGTGGAATGCCACATAACTCCTCACGGTTAGAGAGTTATGGCCATGAGAAGTTGGAGACCCCAGGTTTGGGTAATGGACCCAAGTTTGTTTGATGGA
>JZKD02S1823634.1:867774-898918 GCA_000966675.3 Picea glauca
TGGCTTGTTCGTGACTAAGCATATTAGTGAAGAATGGTTCATATTACATCTTAAAATGAGAACCCAACAAATAATGTTTAAACTTATGCAATGCATACACCATTGTGAATCCCTCTCATTTTGTCATAATGTAGTTCTTTTCTGATGTTGACAGCTTCCTACTTGCAAATGCAATCGGATGGTCTAGTTATCCTTCTCCTAGATGAGATAATATTGTGCCCAAAGATATGGATGATGCATCCACATGAACATGAAATTCATTCTTCCAAATCTGAGAATACAAAAATTGGTGCAACCACTAACTTCTTCTTTAATGTGTCCAAACCTTTCTGGTAGTCCTAATTCCATTGGAATTTAGCTTATTTCTTCAAAAACGTCTCCATGAGTGTTGTAATCTGTGCATATCCCTTAATAAACTTTTTGTAGTATCTTGTATGGACCAAGGTTTCCCTTAACTGTCATACTAATGTTGGTGGTTGTAAGTCCATAATTACTGCAATCTTGGCAGGATCCACTAGTAAGCCTTGCTTACATACCCCATCGCCCAACAAAATTCTAAAAGGCACACATAAAATACATTTCTTCAAATTTAGTGAAATCTGACATTGTCTACACCTATCCAACATTAATATTAGTACTTCTATGTGATTCTCCAAGAGACTAAACACATTCCAATCATCTAAATAAACTTTAAGTAACTTATGAATAAATTGTTTAAAGGATACAACCACTACTCTTGAGAAAATTGCAGGTGCATTCTTCAACCCAAAAGGCATCTCTGTGTACTGGTAGCTTCCCCACTCTATTGCAAAAGTAGTATGATATATGTATTCCCATGTAATATTTATGTGGTGATTTCTCGAGAATCCATCTGTGAAATACTAGGCCTCCTGCCCCCCTACATTCTCCAATACTTCATTTGCAAAAGGTTTCAGAAATGGATCATGCAGAAATGCATCATTTCATTTTCTTAGGTCTACACAAATTCGTATTCCGCTTGTTTTCTTATATTGCACTACCATTGGACTTATCCATTCGGATTCTACCATTGGTTCAATAATTCCCACTTCTAACATTTTTTCTATCTCCGCCTTTACCTTTTCTGTATAATTCATATTCAGTCTATAGGGACTCTGTCTCACTAGATTAACATCTAGTTTCAAAGGGATCTTCATTTCTCCTAGATCACAAGCTATCCCATTCATTTCTACAAACATGGTTGGGAACAAATCCTGATACTCGTGCAATAAGTCTACATTGTTTTCCATAGTTTCATCATTCTAGTAGTCTCCTATCTATGTAAACTTTGGATTCTCTTTTGTCCCAATATTTATCTTACACATCCTTAGTGGTTGTGCAAATGAAACAGATTCAATATCTGGACTTTCCACTATACGTTTCCCCTCAGTTTCAAGTATTTGTATGTTTATTGGATCCTCCTCATCCTGATCTTCTTGAGCTAAATTATAACATTCCAATAGTTCATGGAATTGCATAAAAGTTCTATGCACATTACACATAAGTACTACATCCATCGACCCTTCTTATGAAAAAATATTGTTTCTAATGGCCTGCAAAGCTGCATCTATTAATGGAGATTCATCTTCAAAAGTAAATTTTACCTTAAACCTTTGACTTAGCTCGCCCCAATCTGTGGTTTCTATGGTAATTTCAAGTTCTAAGTTCCACTTCTTAGGGATCGTATCCAATGTATGTATAAACTTATGTGTCCATTCCTTCTTTGGTATCAAACTCCATATCTTTATGCACTGCACAATATGATCTGCTAGGTCACTTAATCCTATATATTTCTACAAAATGTACTCAACCTTAGTACCAAATCTAACTTGCATCAATCATATGCACTCTAACCAGTCTTCTATTTCTTCTTTATGTGAATCCCACCATATGGATGGAGTGGATTTCAAGACAACATCTAATGACAATAATCTTTGTTGTTCGGGTATTTTCCATTCAAATGCATGTACAAAAGAACTTATATCGATCAAACCATCATACTTGGGCAAGTCACATAACTCCATTCCAATCCATTTCAATGATTGAGTAATGTCGACACACCGTCTGGTTGATACTTCATTCATCCTTCACTGCCAATGTTCAATTCCTTCCCATGAATATGATGCACATGAGCTAATGCTTCTCCAACTTAGGGAACCATCTGTAGTTGTATGAACACAGTCATCCATTTGCGTAGCCATATTATATAAGTTATCAATTTTTTTCCTTTTAGCAGGTTTGACATACCTCTTTCCTTCTATTGGATCCAATGGTGTAGTAAACTTTAAGTCCCTACTTCAAATATCATTTCCCTTTTCTTCAGATTAATAATTTCCTGATTGTCAAAGGACCATTCAAGCCCCATTAGCATTGGATATGGTTTTCTATTATCCATAATCTTAATGACTTTGAAATATGATATACTTTACACCCCATCTGTATTCATGGGTACCCTCAACAATCGACCAATTGGTACTATTTTGTGCTAGTTAGCCAATCTTAATTGGACAAGAGACCAAATCAACTTCGACTTCCCCATCATTTCCCAGGTTTTCTTTGTAAAAACATTTACATCAGAGCCCAAGTCTAAAATAACCTAGTCCATGTCGTAATCCCCAATCTGCTCACTTAATATAAACTCGATCCTTGTCCTATTTTTGTGCAGTACCTGATTCACTACCCTTTGTGTGGTAGGAAGTTCCATTTCTTGCATGCTATTATCAATCATTCCACACAATGCATTCAATGCAGTTTCATTTTTCATCAATGTTAAGCAACATATCATAAATTCTTTCATGGGACTTTCAAGGGGCCTTCCTAGGGTAGTACGATTATAGATCAAAGGAATTTCAACAACACAGGTTGCATATGATGTTTATGCTATCTAATCCAGTCCTAGTATCTCATTCCTTGTCTATTGATATGTCTCTTTTTCTTGTTGTGGGTCAAATGTCGGCATAGGTCCTGTTGATTTCCTAACCCATTTCTCACTCTTCCTCCCTCATTTTGTCGTGTCATCTCCTGTCTTAGCTTCTCTGAATGTGACAACTGTTATTTTGGGTCCTTTGTCATGTATCTCTGCTGATATATTCTGAACATTTTGATTCAGATTATGGTTCAGATTCCCTCTTTCCTACCACTTCACAAGTAATTGAGGACAATATTTTGTTGCATGATCCATTTCTCTACAATGCATCTAGGTTGTACGAGGATTCAGGAAATCATGAGCTAAGTGTCATGGTTGATTACAATTGTATCATATTATTGGGCCTCTACCTCCTCTGCCTCGACCTCTGCCAAATTCTCCTCGTCCTCCTAGATTAAATCCTCTTTGGTTATTATACTGAGGACCACCTCCTATCACGACATTTTCCTCTTGAATTCTATACATATATGAGGTGATCTCACCCATTATATCAAATGCATGAAAATATTTCTCTTTAGGCCTTACTGACTTGCAAAAGTTAAAAAATAAATTTTGTGGTGTACTCTGGTATTTCTACAACAATGGACAATCCTGTGGATGATATACCCATTTATTGCATATTTCACAATACCCCCTTCCTGGTGATGGGTTTGGTCCTCTAGTTTCCAAATACTATGCAAAGGATGTGCATTTTTCTTTAAGGTGGCCTTCAATCCTACACTTGGTAAACTAGACTTGTTCTTGCCTCTCCTTTCCTTTTGACAGTTTTGCCAATTAAATTGTCAAGCTAGCTAACTTTGTCTGGACTTGAGCCATCCCCCCACCATCTCCTACTAGAGACACTTCCAACTTCATTGCAATATCCAAATCTTTAGGATGTGATGAAACCTTTTGTTGTATCAACGTGCATCAAATGTGTGGAAATAGTCCTACAATAAGCCATTATTTGTGTTGTTCATCAGGAATTTGAAATGTCAACCTACCTATCAAATCTTTAAATCTTTGATCATAGTCCCACATTGAATCCGTCTTCACTTGTTTGATTTCCTTCAATTTTGTGATGTACTGTGACTCAAAATTCGACTTCTTCTACTCTCCTTCCTTTTATCCTGCATAATTCTTTTACATGCCTAAATGTTGTTCTACTTGCTTTTGCGCATGCGTTGACTTCTATTTTAACCTTGAAAACTACTCCATTTTCTTCTTTTGTGTGTGCCCTTCCAAACTTAGTTATTCAAACTTCCTATCTAACAAAAGGAATATTATATTTTGTTTGTGTCGCTGATTTTTATCCATCTCCAACTGATTCCTCCATCGATTTTCAAATAGAAGAAAACCAATTAGTAATCTATTTTTAGACTCAAACATCCATTAAAACTGTGAAGTATTTCATATCCCGTCTCATCAGACACAAGTTCAATGCGAGTTCCTTCTACAGAAAGATCCAACAAAACATGCCACAAAGAATATTTATTGTTTGATTACAATTCAACAAAATCGAGAAGCTTTTTTTGTTTGTATATTTTAATTAGTACATTTCGAATAAGCATATCCATGGAGGTGGAAACGTTTTTATGTTACTCTTGTATTTGCTTTTGACATACATGGTTGATTATTTTATTAAAAATATAAAGTATATTGTGTGAAAATGAATTAACCATGTTTATGTTATATTTATGTTAGGGTATCATATGTCATTGTAAAGTGATTACTTTTCCCATACAAGAAAATTGTCATTTGATTATATTTTTAGTGTAGGGTCATTTGGAAAAAATAAAAGTAAATTCCTTTACCCGATCTAGTTAACTCAATTCCACCTTTTAGTGCCCGTTTTGATTCTAATCCCTTTACCATTCCTACCACGTGTCCCCCAATGATCATTTGCAAAATTCTAATTTAAACTCAGTTTCCCTCAAAAATCCAATTCATATTTATACTCTAATTTAATTGTTAATTCTAATTCCTCTCTCTTAACTCTTAACACATCGAATTTGGATATCACTCCTTTTGTCTCTTCTCATTCATTTAAATATAACATCGTTAACATTGACCTTTTGAACCCTAATTCCTCCTAGGAAGAATGTGACTCTAATTTGATCATCATTCCTATGCTCCCTCTTCAGAAACACTCTTCACCAACTTATCCATCCACAATTATAAATTTATTTGTTGTTGAGCTTGATCCTCATTCCATTCTTCTTCTTGAAAATGTTTTAATTTTTTTCGTTCTCTCCATTCATCCAAACCACCTAAATCAAATTTATCGAAAAAATAATTTCAATCCATTCATTGCCTTAGTGAAAACCCTAATATCATTATTTTGAAAGAGGATAAATGTAATGACATCATCATCATGAATAAATTTGAATCTAAACTTCAATAATTATTGTTTTTATCATTGTATAAACCTCTCTCCAAGAACACAATCAATACCATTAAGAACATTATTACCAAATCCATCAAATATTCAACCATGGAATCCTCCATTCATAAATGCTTCATTCCTCACAAACCCCAAACCCCTAGGATCTATAGGAAAACAAAAATTCATAAAAAAAACATTTCACTCAGACCAATAGTAAGTGCTACAGGAGCCTTCCCTAGTTTGTTTCCTTGTCTATAAACTTAATTCCTTTACTCAAAAAATTCCTTCATGTTAGAAAAACAGGATCATGGAGCAATAAAATAAAAAACAAATGTGGAAATAAAACACAAAAGATACACACTACAATAGAGACACATATATTCGTGGTTCACCTAGTGTGGGATACGTCCACCATAGAAATTGTCAGGTCCTTCCTTTTTATTATCTAACAAAATGAAGGGATAGAACCTACAATGCACCAACTATAACTTCCTCTTCTTTATCTCGCATTCTCCTCTCTCAAAATACAATTTTCACACACATACACAACCGCAATACAATTCTGTCATAAAAGAGAGTTTCCTTCTAAGGGAAAAATCCCTAAAATAACTTCTACCATCAGATCTGGGAACTTATAATGAACGGTTCATATTGACTACCAAATTACAATATTTTACAAGGAAATTTTACAATTGTGGGGGAGCAAGACCCCCCACACCCCCCATTAAGGAATGGGGTCCAAGCACATCTGAAACAAACCTATGAATCAAGAAGATAATTAGGCTCCACAAACAATAATTGCCCACTTGGAGATTGGTCACAACAACTCCATTGTTGTTGTACCTAATGGATTATGATCCACCTTGGACCTAGAAAATTTCTCATCTTCACCTTCATGCTTGAAGGCCAACTGAAACTGAACAAGAAATCAATTTCTCCCTGGTTACTACCTTTTTTAACATGTCTGCAGGATTATGGATAGTATGTATCTTTTCCAATTTCAAATGTCCATCTTCGAAGATGGATCGTATGAAATGGTACCTGAGATGTATATGCTTAGTTTTCAAATGAAAGGATGTGTTATTTGCAATATGAATGGAAATATCACTGTCATATTACAACCTACTACTCTCCTTCTTATTTCCCAATTCCTTCATAAAACTTTGTAACAAAATAATTTATTTACTAGCCTATGTAGTAGCAACATACTCTACTTCCGTTGTTGAAAACACAACAAACTTTTGCATTTTTGGAATCCAACTTGTTGTTGTTCCACCTACAGTAAAAACATACCATGTGGTGCTCCTCCTGCTATCTTTATCACCTGACATATATGAATCAACATATCCTTGTAGAATAATGTCTGAAACTCCAAAACATAATGCATGAGTACTAATACCTATTAAATACTTGAGAATCCACTTTATCGCCTCCCAATGTTCTTTACTTGTATTTTTCATATACCTTCTCACAACTCCCACTACATGTGTAATATTTGGTCTTGTGCAAACCATTGCATACATCAAGATACCAATTGATGATGAATAAGGGACCCTGGACATGTATTCTATCTCCTCTTGTGTCTTGTGACACATTTCCTTGGTAAATTTTAAATGTTTGGCCAAAGGTGTACTAACTTTTTCATTCTACATTCTAAACCTCTCCAACACCTTCTCTATGTACTCACCCTGAGACAATGTCAATTTGTAATTTTTCATGTCTCTTGTTATTCTCATACCAAGGATTTTCTTTGCAGCACCCAAATCCTTCATTGCAAATGAATTATCTAATTTCTTCTTGAGAACATTTATATCTTGCATGTTAGACCCTGTAACAATCATGTCATCTACATACAATAGAAAGATAATATAACTTCCATTTTCTAGCCTTTTAAAATAAACACAATGATTAGAATTACATCTACTATAACCTTGTTCTATTATAAACCTGTCAAACTTAAAATACCATTGCCTTGCAGCTTGATTGAGGCCATACAAACTCTTCTTCATCCTGCATACCAATTTATCCTTCCCTTTGACCTGATACCCCTATGGCTACTGCATATAAATCTCTTCATCCAAATCCCCATGGAGAAAAACTGTTTTTACATCTAATTGTTCAAGATGTAAATATTCTACTACCATAAGACTGAAAATAGTCCTCATTGAAGTCATTTTAAGAACATGATAAACATTTCATCAAAATATATACCTTTCTTTTGTACAAACCCCTTTACAACAAGTCTAGCCTTGTACCACTTTTTGCCTCCATCTTCTTCCTTCAACCTGTAAACACATTTATTCTTCAATTCTCTTTTTCCCGCAGGCAACTTAACCAAGTCCCAAGTCTAGTTAATTACCAAGGAAATCATTTCCCCTTTAATGCCTTGGTCCCACTTCCTTTTAGTGTCTACTTGCATTGCCTCTTCATAACTTGCTGGTTCACCAGAATTAGTCAACAATAAATAATACAATGAAGGAGAGTATCGTTTAGGGGGTCTACTTAACCTAGTAGATATTCTAACAACAGTTGTAGGAGTTTGAGGTACCTGCTGCTCCTGTTGTTGTACTTTTTGATTTTATGGTACCTTTGGAATTTCATTTTCAGTGATCTCATCAAGTACTGTGTATTTTGGTTTTTCTTTTTCTTGTTTATTTCCCTGCAACTGATATTTGTACATGACCTTCTCATTGAATATGAAATATGTACTACTAACGATTTTGTGATTTTCATAATCCCATAAGTGATAACAAAAATCATTGAAACCATATCCAATAAAGGTACACTTCTTGTATTTTTCCTCAAACTTTGTTTTGTTTTATTTATCAATATGGACAAATGCTTCACAATCGAAAGTCTTAAAAAATGAATAGTTTATCTTTTTACCTATCCATGACTCCTCTGGAATTCCACCATCCAAAGAGATTGAAGGTCATTTTTTTATCAATTAAACGACAATGTATAAAACATATGCCTAAAACTATAAGGGAAATCAAGCATGCAATCTGATACTCCTTGCATGCTCCATTATTGTCATGTTCATCCTTTCTAACACACCATTTTCTTATTGTGTTCCTGGAAATTTCTTCTCTCTATGAATCTCATGGTATGAATAGTAATCATTAAACTCCTTTCTACAATACTAACCTCCATTTTCTAATCTAAGACACTTCAATATTTTTGCTGTCTCATTCTCAACCAAAGATTTCCATTTCTTAAAAGTATCAAAAACATCAGATTTTTGTCAAATGCAATAAACCCAAGTTTTTCTAGTTGCATCATCAATAAAAGTAACATAATAATGAGAGCCACCAAGATATGATACTTGATTTGGTCCCAATACATATGTATGCACAAGCTCTAACCTTTCACTCTGATTTTGTTTTCTGACTCTGAGAAATCTGACTCTCTTCTGTTTTCCATAAGCACAGTGCTCACATAAATTCAAATCAATTTGTTTAAGATCTGGTAACAAATTTATTTTGTGAAGTATCTGCATTCCCTTCTCAATCATGTGCCCAATCCTATGATGCCACAATGATGTATCCATTCCTGTAGAAGATAAAGAGGTATAAGTGTAAGTATTACCAGTACATAAATACAATGTACCTACCTTCTCTCCTTTTGCTATCACTAGTGATGCTTTGGTGACCTTCCATGCCTTATCTGTAAATATATATATACAACCTTCACTTTCCAATTGGCCTATTGAAATTATATTTTTCCTTATATATGTAACATGTCTTACCTCTTTCAACAACCATTGGTTTCCATTCTTTTTCTTTATTTATACCTTACTGATTCCAACAATTTTGCATGGTGCATCATCACCCAAATGAACCTGTCCAAAATCACCTTGAACATAATCTAGAAAATGTTTCTCATGGGGTGTGGCATGAAATGAAGCCCATGAATCTACTACCCAAGACTCATAAATATTATCTACATAAATAATTAAATCATATTGTAACACATCGTCTATTACATTTGCTTCCTAATTTTTCTCTTGTTGTCCATCTCTTTTTTTCTTTGGAGCTCTGCAGTCTTTCTTCCTATAATTCCAACACTATATATTTCCAAATATGGCTTTGGATATGCCCTTCCTATAATTCACATTATTCCTTGAGCCCTTTCCTCTATCCTTTTGTCTTCCCCTGTTCTCCATGGTCAATGCATTAGTTGATGTCTCACCTGTTCTTTTCCATCACATTTCCTCACTAAGAATAACACCAACAACATCATCAAATTTCAGAGCATTTGAACCAGAGATGGAGTTAATTACAGCCATGACCAAGACATTCCATCTTTCTAGAAATGAGCACAAGATTAGAAGATCTCTGACCTCATAATCAAAGTCCACTTTTATAGAACTTTGCTAATTAAAAACCATAGTAAATTCATTTAACTCATCTGCAATAGACCCATCTTCTGAAATCTTCATATTAAATAATCGCTTCATGAGAAATACCGTATTGGACACCGAGGGTTTTTCATACAGTTTATCCAATGCATTTATTAGCTCCTTCATTGTCTTTTCTTTTGAAATATTGAAATCCATCGATGCCTCTAGGATCAACTATATCGTTCCTAGTGCCTTTCTGTCAAGAAATTCTCATTCTTCATCCTTCATGGCTATCATATTCTTTTCTATGCAACCCAATGGTAGGAATAGATCCTTCTGATATAAATAATATTCCATCTCCATATTCCATAACTGATAGTTTTTACCATTAAATTTCTTGGCCTTAAACTGCCCATCTTCCTCCATTACTCCCACTCAACCTAGGAACCCTCTTTTCCTATGAGTTACACTTCTCTCTGATACCAATTGTTAGAAAAAAAGGATCATAGAGAAATAAAATAAAAAAAAAATGTGGAAATAAAATACAAAAGATACACATATATACATAGTTAATCCAGTGTGGGATACGTCCACCAGAGAAATTGCCAGGTCCATCCTTTTTATTATCCAACAAAATGAAGCGATACAACCTACAACGCACCTATTTTAACTTCCTCTTCTTTATATAACAATATCCTCTCTCAGAATATAATATTCACACACATACACAACCACAATACAATTCCCTCATAAAGGAGAGTTCCCTTCTAGGGAAAAAATCCCTAAAATAACTTCTACCATCATATCTGTGACCTTATAATGAACAATCCAGATTGACTATGAAATTACAATATTTTACAAGGAATTTTTTCCCAAAATGTCATTTCTCGCTTGGATCCCCCTGGTGATAGTTGTGGGGGTGAAATCCCCCCCTCAGACCCCCATTAGAGAATGGGGTCCAAGCACGACAGAAACAAACCTTTGAATAAGGAAGATAATCGGGCTCCATATCCAACACTTCATTCATTAAGGATACTTTTGATTTTATTCAAAAAACACAATACCTTCACCTTAATGAACAATAAATCATGGTTAGTTTTGGTGTGGTGTATTTATTTACCAAAATTCTTGTTCTTGAAACCATGGAGCTCATCTCCAATATTGTGGACCAATAAACCCTTAACCTCATTGAAATTTCCCTTATCTCCACTCTCTTCACCTTTAAAGGGACATGTTATGAGAAAAGAAAAGGCACAACCATGGGATCCTTCATATCTCGAGTGGTTTCCAATATTTTTATGGAACATTTTGAATATTTATCTTTAAATAGTTTTCATCTTAAGCCTAACTGTTGGTTTTTTTTTGTTGATGATACCTTTGTGGTTTCACGTCATGGAAATTCCTCGTTCAACTTCTTTATTAACCATCTTAATAACCTTTTCCCCCATATTCAATTTAATATGGAAATCCAAAATGAAAATTCTCTCCCCTTATCAAATGTTGTCATTACTCATCTTCCTGATGGAACCCTTATGCACCAAATTTATAGGAAAAAGACTCACACAGATAGGTACATCCATGCCAAGTCTCATCATCTCCCTACTAGAAATAGGTCATCTTAAACACTTTGGTAACTCAGTCCATTTGAATCTTTACTACTCAATTTATTCAGAAAGAAAAATATCACCTCACAAAGGCCCTAGTTTCCAATGTATATTCTATCTCTCAAATCAACAAGGCCTTTCGATTTTCCCTCCAGTATAATTATAAACATCGAACCTACTCTTCTACTCCCCTAGTTCTCATCTATATCCCATACATCCAGGATACCTAAAATAAAATCTCTAACATTTTGGATAAAAAGAGCATAAAAACTCTCTTTAATCCCTCTAAAACCTTGAAAGAATTATTTAGAACTGCTAAGGATAAATTGGACCCCATGCTTGGCCAAGAAGTCTACCAAATTCCTTTCTCCCATGGAAAACCACACATAGGTCAAACTGAAAGATCCTTTAAATATTGTCTCAAAGAACATGTTGCTAATACACTCCATGATAACATTTCTAAGTCAACAATCAATGAACACTCCTTCAACTTTAAGTATATCATTTTCTTTGACGAGACCAAAATTATTTCCTTTGCACCCTTCCATTCATCTCAACTCATTCAATAAGAATTATGTTAGTCCAAGCATTGGGAAGGAAAAAAACTCCATGGGATGATTGTTACATGATATTTCCCCTACGAACAAGTGAACTCTCCCTTGGATATCTAGAACCCTATTGACCAATATAGAAAAATAAACAAATGGATACTAATATTCCTTTATATATATTTTTTTATGTCTATGGATAGAGAAGATAGAATAAAGAAGTGTGACTTACCCCTTTTCCGATGTTTTTCCTTCCTATTATTCAATCTTTGTTCTTGTTGTCCAAGATACGATCAAGATGAAGAAAACATGCAATAAATAGAACAATACCTTCTACTTATACAACATATCATTAGACAATCACATATCTATTTATATAGACATACATATGCAAACAACAATATGAATGAAATTCTTCAAGTTATATTAATGAAAACATGGGAACTTACAACCTTGTTGCACTAGCGTTCTTCCAAGCTTCCAATCCAGTCCTTGAATTCACTGTAATGATGTTTATAATAAGATAATAAGTATCATATACACACTCTCTCCTCTCTCCCTTTCAACTTCGAATTCCCTCATTATATAGGATTTGGAGGCTTAACCATCATGGAGAATATCACTCACTAGATCCACAAAATTGGGATCTCCAAGATTTTTAGGGAGAAAATATCTCTCAAGGATTTTGGAGAGAAAATATATCTCAAGTATTTTAAGAAGTAAATATATCTCAATATCCATCAAATTAGGATATTGGTTTGAGAAAATCTCTCAACCATCCATAAGATTCTCAACTTCTCCTTGAGATTATGAGACTAAATGTGAGGTGAATTGTCACACTAAATTAATTTTCATTTTTCAATAAAAATGAATAATACATGTGCACGTAGTATTTTGACCTTAATATGACAAAGTTCTCCTCCACAATAACTAGGAATTGTGACAAATGTTATTTCATGGTGTAAGGGTTGTGACACTCAATAAAGTGTATGTGACACTTGGTAAGGTGCATAGAACACTTGATAAAGTGTATGCAACACTTAGTAAGGTGCATATGACACTTTACGACACTTAAGGTGTGTAATAGATGTGCCACCTAAGTGTCAAATTTTGGTGTGTAACAATGATTTATTTATTAACAAAAAAATCAATACATACACAAACAATGCAACCATTGATATTCCCAACGTATGACTCTTCCCATCACCTATGATTGTTCATATTTGCATTTATGTTAAAAGTAATGTATCCATGAGGGATTGCATGTCCAACATTCACCCCCTTAATCTGAAGGGGCGTGTGTCAGTCCAAGCATCATTACGAAATTAAAAACTTTTCCTCTTCCAAGCACTTTGGTGAAGATGTCTGCAATTTGCTCATTTGTGGAACAATGTATTAGGTAAATATTATTAGCCTCTACATGATATCAAATCAAGTGATACTTCGTTTTGATGTTCTTGGTTCAATCATGGAATATTGGATTCTTTTCCAGCTTGATTGCATAAGTGTTGTCAACTAGAAGAGGTATAGAATTTACTTGTTCCTCTTGCAAATCTTCAAGTATTTTCCTGAGCCACACACTCTCCTTTGTCACTTCTACAACTGCCACATATTATTCCTATGTTGTGGAATTCGTGGGAACTAATTTTTTGCGTGATCTCAAGGAGACAACTTCCAATCCAAGACTCATGAGATAAAATGAATTTGACACTCCATTTTCTTTATCCCCTTCAAAGTATGAACCAAATATCTTATCAAGTTGAAGTCATCTACCTTAGATTACTCGATTCCAAAATTTTGAGTTGCTTTCAAGTATTTTAGAACTCTCTTTGCAGCAGAACAATGTCCTTCACAAGGATTATGCATGAACCTGGAATGAATTCCAAAAACAAATGAAATGTCTGGTCTGGTGGTAGTTAGATAGACAAAACTTTAAAAAATATTTCTATACTTCGTTGCATCCTCAAATTCATTCCCTTCCTTTTATGTGAGTTTCAAATTATGTTCCATTGGAGTAGAAATAAGATTGCATTCAGCCATGCCAAACTTGTTCAAAATTTCTCCAATGTACTTCTTCTGGGATATGAATATGTAGTTTGGTTTATGTATCACTTCAATGCCCAAATAGTAGTGAATATGTCCCAAATATGTCATCTCAAATCCTTTCTTCAACTCTTTTTTTATGGATGCAATGTAATTCTCATTGTTCCCTATTATCCCCATTTTGTGGATAACTAAGGATATTATGTCTCAAGTCCCTCAGGTTGCAGATATGGAGTACAAAGAGACTACATGACCAACAATATCCTTTTACACAGATGGAGACCCTTGTCACCACCACAGAGGTCACAGATTTTCAGATGGCATCCACCATATCAGTTGGCTTCCATAAGGAAACATTCCTTGCTCCATGAGGTACAAGTCAATGTTATGGTGAGCATCATTTCAATATTTAAGGCATTTGAGTATGTTTCATCTTATATTTCTCTATATTTCATGATATATGCTTGGAAATTATGCCTTTTTACCTGCTTCACCTTGATGGTTGACATTGTGCTCTAGTAAGTGATATTACATGGGGATGGGCTTGCTACTAGGAACTCCCTTGAATATCCTTCATACCATTCCCAACTATACTTACCACTTTCCATCACTATTCCCCCCTATTTTGTTTATCTCTTGGGATTTTAGGGTGTATTGACCCAATAAGGGGTTTTCCCTCATTATATGGGAAGAAGGGGCTAAAGGCCAAGAAGGATTGATGTTGGGTAAAATATAAAATCCTATGTATGAACCTTCTATATGATTCACCAAGGGATCACCCAAGAAAGGAATGAAATGCTTATCTTTGAGAAAAGGGGGATCCACAATAAAATATGATTAATAATACTTAAAAGTTTAGTTGGAGGATAGAAGGTCTCATCACGAGCCCTCCTATCATGTCCATGAATATATAGTGGTATGACATTACCATCCTCTAGTCACCAAGCTAGGGTAATGGCTCTCAATTGCATGGCTGAGAGAAAGGGGGTCTCATCATGACCTATCCTTCTCATTTCCACTAGGTGTTTGTGGGTGACATTGCCATTTTCTGAACACCATGCTAGGGTAGTGGACTTCAACCTTTCCTTAAAATTATGAAATAACGGGCTTGGAAAAAGTGCATTGCAGACGAAGGTACCACATGCCCTCTACAAAGGAACCCATGAATGAGACACTACGACCTCTTGTATGTCATGAGCCCTATGCCCATTGATTCATGACCCTAACAACTTCACGCACTTTACATAGCTTAGAGAGGGATATCTTGGAAACTCTCCTTGACCTCGGGAAAGATCTACCCAATAGGACACCTCGTTCATATTTGCAGGACCTAGTTGGTGGACAATTTTGGAAAACAAATCCTAGCTTGGGCTTCCATGGAGCTTGAAGCCCATAGGTGGATACCAAGGGCCCGTATGTCAAATGAGAAAGATCAAACTTGGAAGGCCTAAAGGATCACTTGGAAGACATAACCTATCCCTCACATGCCAAACATTTTTCCTAGGAGATGAAAAACATCACTTCAAGAAGCATGACGTCACCTAGGGGGGTTAGGGTTTGGTGTTGTGGTTGATGCATTGGAACTTTGACGTTTTGAGGAGAATTGGGATTTGACCATGAAGGAAGTGAATTGAATTGTTGACATGTGGCTTTGGAAATCCTGGCCATCCTCCTCCTACACCAACGACTTGCTCCTAGTTCCAAAACGTCCCCTAAAGGGGTGACATCCTTTTAAAATTAGGGGTTTCTTATGTGCAAAAGCGAATTTTAAATGAATTTTTTATTATTACTTTGTTAAGGGGGAAATATTCGGGTTGTTGATGCATATTCTTGTGGTTTACCCCTAATTATGTGGAAAAACTATCTTAGTGACATTTTGTATAAATAAGAGATCATAAGATCTTATTTATCATAACTCTCCCTCTTGTGAGAAGTACTTCATCTGAAATTTTCACTACACTTGGATTATTTTTCCACTTGTGCTATGGAATAATTATTTTTGGTTATGGTTTCATTATGATGATGGTGCGTTATCTCTAGGAGGTCATTCTCTTTCTTTTTTGGAGGTTTACTTTGGCATGTTAATGATTTTTCTTGAATGGTATGGTCTCTTTAATTTGTTATTATTATTTGTAATTCAAGATAAGGTTGTTTTGGCTAAGGCCAGATAGGGAGCATAAGGATATACAACCCTATCCTATTTTCCACCATAATTGTTAAGCTTTTAAAGTTATTTTGCAAGGGTTTAGTTGAGGAAGTAAGAGGATTTACACCCCTCATATTCAAACCCTAGCTAGGATACTTGCCTTGGGAAGTAATAGGGTTTACACCCCGAAGGATTTAGTAACCCCAACTCTTTATTTTTGAACCCATTAACCTATTAGTAAAGGCACTAGTCTTTCATTGGAGAAAATCAATATTGCATTGGGAAACATGATTTCTCATCATTTTTACTTCTTGCAACTTCGATTATGTTCTTCGTGCCTTGGGAATCTCACAACCACTAGGGCATCCCCATTAAAGAGATAATTATTTCTTCTGTTATAAAATTTCATCTTCAGCTATTAGGGTTGTAGAAACCCTAAATCATTTTCTTGAATAACTCCCTAATCAACTATTGGAATTTGCCCAACGTTTGCACACTTACTCTTCTTGGTCTAGCGCATTTATTGGCAACGTTTGGAGGGTTTTTAGTGGATAATTTTATTTCTGTAATAAATTGAATGTTACAGCCATAAGGATGATATAATTTTCTATAGGCAAGTGGTTACAATAGCCTTATTGTTTCATGCTAGAAGATTGGTCTTTCATCTTGAGTTTAGCTAGTCATTAACTAGTATTTCTCTTGTATCCTCTACTTGATATCTAACATTTATTTTGCATTTTTTAATGCCATTTTTTTCTGATATACAATTTTACTAACAAATGCTTGTAGGTACAACAATATTAACTTGATTTTCAAAGTGATTATACTACAATACATGTTTTTTTTTCTTATGTCTCGGGCAGGTATTTCACCATTTGCAGGTTACTCAACATACTTGGAAACCCTTGGAACTTCCCAAGACTTCATTCCAATAATTTTACATCATTTATATTTGACTTCTAGGGAATTAATATCCATCTTTCTCCATCTTCATCTCATTCCCCCTAGGGTCATCGGGATCCCCCCCTTGAGGTGAATACTTCACCTCTAAAGTGATGGGGACACTTGCCTAAGGTGATAGTGGGTATTTGACGTGTTAGTTGTCACCCCTTAGTGGTTTGGTCGGGATTTTCCCAACCTACATCTTATGCGATAACATTTTGGCTCTGTTGTCGAGGAGGATTTTGAATCCTCTTCAGAACTATAATGATACTTTGGAAATCTATCCCAAAGCCTTTCCCGTATATTTCCTGGTGACTCCACCCTAGGGATGTTCCCTTTCCACCTCTGTGGTAAATATTTTCCTATATCTTGTCTAGTGACTCCATCATTCCATGAAAGAATCATACTTTGACTCCCAACAAACCTTCCAGAGGTTTTAAGGCCTCACCCAAAATCCTAGTCCCTCGACCTTACCCACATCTCATAATTTTTCATCTACTTATCCTAGCCCTCCATCCTCACCTACTACCTCCATGCCTCCTCTCTGACCCATACCGACCTCGTCAAGCATTACATGGAACATGTAGGCCAAAGAGACACACAAACCTTTGGACATAACAAAGATCCTTGGGTCCCCTCATAAACTCCCAAAGGACTTCAAAGAGTGGCTACTCATATTTTCAGGAGAATATCTCACTTCACTTGAAGATAACTTGTATCTTTTCCTATGTATGCTAGAAACTTGGAGGAACATGAGGATATATTCATGAAACTCTTATCTTATAGTTTCATTGGAAGGGCCAATGATTTTTTTGATGGTATTTCCCCAGGAACAATCACAAATTGGAACCTCTTTCAAGAACTCTTCACCAAAATATTTGGGAAAAAGAGAGATTACCAATCCTTGTATAATCAGCTCCACAATTGCAAAATAAAGTCAAGGGAGAATTTAAAGGATTTCAATGATAGGTTTAACACCCTCATAATATGTTTACCTCATGAGTTAAAACCTTCCAAAGATACCATTCTCAAGACCTATATATCAACCATGAGAGATCCATATGGGGTTTTGATTGGGAGACGCCCTATCACTTTGTTCGAGGCTCAAGAAAGATCATGTGAAATAGAAGAAAACTTGGATTTATATCCCTCACAGGAACAAGAGTGCCTTAAAGATACACTTCATACTAATCATATTGATGATTTTTCCTCACCAAACTTTCCCTCAAATGTCAAAACTTATCTACAAGGGGAACGAGAAAAATAAGTTGAAAGGGAAGCTTGTCTCATGACCAATATTTTAGAAGAGGAAAGAGAGGTAACATTAGAGAAAGCACATTGCCCAGCAAGTAATATATTAGACCCTGAAAAAAGGAAATAAGAAGAACAAGATGAAGAAAAATTATCATGATACTTTCAACAATTTTTTGCAGAACCTCTCAAAGAAACGAAAGTTGAAATTGTCAAATATGAAGAGAAAGTTTCTTCCCCAAATAGGACCAATGTTGAAAGTACTCTGGGTCGTATCAACAAAAACCATCAAGTTCTGGAAGAAGGAATACAAAACACCTTTATTTTGGCAAACTCCCTTTTCATTGATGAAGAGAAAATTGAAGGATCTTGGGGCCTGGATTTTGACGGTGCACACTCAAGAACAGGCTCGGGTGTGGGGATAGTTTTAAACTAGCCAAATAATGAGAATACCCTTTTCTCATAAATACTCGAGTTCAACTGCACAAGAAACATTGCTGAGTACGAATCCCTTGTCCTAGGCATTAACCTAGCCATTGATATCGACATTAAATACCTGCATGTAAAGGGGTATTCTGACCTGATTGTTTCACAAGTCAATAATAAATTTGCTACAAAAAACCCAAGGTTGAAACAATATAAGGATTTTGTTTTGGATTCCATAAATAAGTTTGATAACTTTTCCATTCAAGCCATCCCTAGGGAAGAGAATTACTTGGTAGATAACCTTGTCCTTTCTACTTCAACCTTACAAATTTTCAAATAGATTGGCCTCTACAAGGTAGAAGTAAATTTCAGACCCTTGTTACCTGACAACTTGGAACATCGACAAGTTTTTCATGATGACATTCAACTTCTTCTTTTCCTCCAAAACAAGGGAGAATTCTCTGAAGCTCAAATAAACCTACTGGATGAGAGAGAAAATCTTGAAATCATCGATGTGGATGAAGGACCCCTAAACAAAGTTATTGTTCCTTAATAGAATATTTTTTACCGAAATGATATGTATAAAGGGAAACCTTCGAACAAAATTAGTGACGAGATTGTTGAATTCAACATTGGAATTGAGGAATCCCCAAAATTGGTTAGATTTGGTAAAGGAAAAACAACTGATGAAAGGTAAAAGTTGATTGCACTTATAAGAGAATTAAAATATGTCTTTGTTTGGTCTTACAAATATCTAAATGCCTACCAGGAAGACGTCATACAACACACCATTCCCCTCATTGATGGTACAAATCCCTTTAGACAAAAAATCAGGAAGATGAACCCAAAGGTTGCACCACAAGTACAAAAGGAGTTACGAAATATGGTTGAGGAAGGAATAATTGAGCCTATCAGATATTCATCATGGGTATCTAATCCATTTATTGTAAGGAAGAAGACTGGCAAGATTATAATATGCGTAGACTTCATAAATTTAAACTAGGCTTTGCTTAAGGATACTTATCCTCTACCAAACATGGAATACCTTTTACAAAGAGTCATAGGTGCAGAGATGATGTCCATTCTTGAAGGTTTCTCAGTATATAATAATTTTTAGTAAATAAGGATGATCAACGAAAAGCTGCTTTTAATACCCCTTGGGGAGCCTACAAGTATTTGAGAATGCCATTTGGACTCACTAACAAAGGGGCTACTTTTGAACGCGCTATGGAATATGATTTTAGAGATATAATCTGAAAAATTATAGAGATATATTAGGATGATCTGACCACCATCTCTAAAAAGAGGGAACAACATGTCCAACACTTAAGAACTATATTCCATAGATATAGGGAATACGACATTTCTCTCAACCGTCATAAATCAATTTTTGGTGTTGATAAGGGTAAGTTACCGGACCATATCATTTATAAATATGGAATCACGATAGATCCTTCTAGTGTTGAATCCATAAAGAGAATCCCTCTCTCGAAAGAGAATAAATCCTTGCAATCCTTCTTTGGTCAGATGAACTTTATCAAAAGATTCATTCCAAACTTCATCGAAATTGTTAAACCTGTTAATAAATTACTAAAGAAGGATGCCTGTTTTGAATGAGAAAGTGAAGGTGAGTTGTCCTTTCAACGCATCAAAGAGGAAATAAATGTTGCACCGGTATTGGTTAGCCCAAATGTTTCCAAAGACTTCATCATTTTTTCTTTTGCTTCAAAAGACACCATCATAGGGGTATTGTTGCAAAAGAATGATCAAGGGGATCAACAACCGATTCCTTTCATGAGAAAATATATTAGAGATTCACAATTGAGTCACACCATTACAAAAAAACAATCTTAATATCTATTCAAGTCTCTCACACACTTTCAAACTTATGCGAGATATGACAAGATCAGAGCCTTTGTCCCTTACCCTGCTGTGAAGGATGTTTTGTCACAACAAGATTTCCTTGGATCAAGAGGAAAGTGGGTGTCACAAATAAAAGAATATGATTTGGAGATCAACCTAACCAATATAATTAAAGGACAAGGGATGGAAAAAATGATGACAGAAAGCAATCAAGAGGCCATCGAGGTAGGAGAGAAGGAACAAGTCAACATCGTCGCAAGTGAGATTGAAAACAATGAATGGTATTCAAATATCATTTATTACTTGAAAAATATCACATGCCCTGATCATTTGGTGGAACATAAGAGAATATCCCTGAGACTCAAAGATATGAAGTATTTCTTAATAGAGAGTGGTCTCGGGTGGAGGAACCCAGATGGGGTAATCCTGAGATGTGTTGATAAATAAAAAGTGATACATTAATGATCGAACTTCATGCAAGACATTGTGGAGGCCATTTTGTAGCACTCACCACTTCCCATAAGATTTTGAGAGAATCATACTACTGACCTAGTATATTCTCTGACACACATCGATATGTTAGATCTTGTCAGCCATGTCAATTTTTTACCGGCAAACAATGCCTTCCTTCCCTTCCCCTTAAACCAATCATTATGGAAGTACCCTTTCAAAAATGGGGATTGGATTTCATTGGTGAATTAAAAGACAACTCTAGTAATAGATATCAATGGATTTTAAATTCCATCTATTAATTAACTAGATGGATGGAAGTTTTCCCTACAAAGAAAGCAACAGAAGAATTCATGTTGAAATTTCTCGAGGAAAATATTATTACTAGATTTGGTGTCCCTACTAAGATAACCACCGACAACACCAAAGAATTTATATCAATAATGCTCAATGAATTTTTCTTCAAGTATGGGATTGTTTGATCACATTCTTCAAATTATTATCCTCAAGGGAATGGGTTGACAGAATCTAGCAACAAAAGCATTATGAACATTGTGAAAAAGTTTGTTGGAGAAAACAAGAAGAGTTGTGTTGACATGCAAAATTGACCGCTCGTCAACTAGAGGGGTGGACCCAGTCCGGGGTTGTCTAAATAACCCAAGCCGTTTGGGATGATACACTTCGATGGGTTTAGTGGCTCTGTTGGCCGATCTAATTCCTAGGAAAACGAAAGAAAAACTAAGCTAAAGAAACTAATCTAAGTGAAAAAGCGACTACAACAAACTATATACAAATCTGAAACATATATATAAAGTTTACTTACTAATATTATACAACAATAATTCTATGAAATTAAATGTTCAACTATCAACAAAATTAGATCTCAATTATATATGTACAGTACTTACAGAATACAAATTTTGATCTAAATTTGCAAAAATCATTGGTAAAATGTCTTATGACAATGAAACCATTATTTTTTGATTTTTTATATCTTTTCTGTGAAAGAAGAGAAATGAAAACTAACTAAGATGAGCATTTAAAATAATAATCCTAACTGTAAATATGAACTATATATCTATCTAAACTACTGAGAATTCTTGAATTTATTAACTATTAAATTGCAAATAACAAACTAGCCTGAAATAACGCTTCCTATTTGTCCTGTGCACAGTACTCGATTTAGCCATTTGATGGGAGGAAACCCGCACCAGATTTTTACACTAACTTATTGTAAAAAGGAAGCATCAGTGCTCTTTGAATACAAATGACATAACAAACAAGACATAAAACAACAACAATCTTAAAGTTTACAAATCATCACATTTAGATAAATCCCTGTGCAAAAATCTGTATAGAACAGTTCATTTAATTAAGAAGATAAACCTTCTGTTAACTAAATTCAAACAGAGTGATTACTGTGAGTAAAATGAGACACATCAGATATAGGCAAAATTTAAATCATAACACATCAACCTGTAACAAGTCTTGATATCTAAAGTAGTCAATAACTTGATCACAAATTAAAATGCACAAAACTTGAACGAAAGTATGATAAATTGAAAACTAAAGCTGTTACAAAAGATCCACTTCCATTCGAGTCTGTATAATCATAAGCCCATAGTCTTTGTTCTCCCAATAGTGATGGGTTATTTACAAAAATTCATGAGTATATAAAGGCCACAGGGTAAAACATCCCTGTGGGAATTATCAAAAACTGTTTGGAAAAATCTGGGAACAATCTCCCAAATCTCTATTTCTGCCTAAGGCTAACAACTTAAAACAAAACTATATAACAAAAACATGTTCTAAACTGCCACAACATGTCCAATTTCCCATTGAAATTTGTATGTTCTTGTAGGTGGACAAGAATAAACAAGTTTAGATAATGTTTTATTTGTAAAATTAACAAAAATCTAAATTTTATGACTAGCTACAGAATCGTGAAGCTAGTCATATTTACAAACATAATCATTTTAAATCAATCCAAATGATAATAGAAATACATTCAACCTATTAAACAAACCTTTAATTACTAATTCAAAGCAAAGAAAATCATTCACGCTAGAAGTAACCAAATCTTTTATGCCAATTTGAAACAAACAAAATCATGTTTAATTAACCAAATGCTAACAGGGATATATGTGATCTGTCAAACAACTTTTTATTACCAATGTGAAGCAGACATAATCGATTTGACAATTCAGAACCAATGAAATCATTTTTTGAATCAATTTCAATCGAAACAGACTATAATCGATTCATCCAACCAATCGTTGATACTAAATCAACGAATGCACAAACAACTATGCTAATTCAAACATACAGAATCATTTCTGAATCAAACCAAACAGAACTAAATCAAACTAACTCAGAGCCAACAAAATCATTATACTAATTCAAGAGCAATACAATCATATAGAATTGGTTCAATCAAAACATAGATATATTCGATTTTAGCAAACGAATCAACGCAAACAAAATAGTTTATGCTAATTCAAAACGAAATCTTTTGTGCTAATTCAAATACAAAAACAAAATCATTCTTGGTAATTCGAAGTAAACAGAGTCGTTTTTGAATCTATTCAAACAAACAAAACTAAATGGGAGCGAACACAATCGGCTAACCAAATCATTCAAAAATCGATGTTGAAATAACATACTTGGGCTGTAGGAAAACGATTTGGTCAAGATAACTTTGAGTTAACAAAGGCCGTAGCTGCCTCAACATTTCTGAAGAAAATTGAACCCGTAGTCTTCTGCTTCTTATCGTAAGCTTGTAGCCTATCATTTTCCTTTGACAACACAGTAACCCATTCCTCCAATGATTTAATTTTAGATTGTAACAGAGGAACATCCATGTAGTAACGTTCAAGCCAAGAATTTCATTGAGTACACGGTGGTTGATCGGGCCGAGTCACTCCAGGTGGGGGTTCTTTTAAATTACTAGGGGTTCCACTGTGAAGCTTAATTCCTGGGTAGTTAGGGTCATCCTTGAGGGACGATGGTAGGTTGGAAGCATAGTCATAGGGTTCCACAGAACAAATACCGTGTGAATAAGGGTATTCCTCAGTCAAGAAGCATTCAATCTCAGAGTCTGAATCCTCGCTCAAAACAATAGGCTTCTGGTCAGTGTTTTTTTTGTGCTTATTCCGAGCACATATAGATATCCATCTTGCATTCTTCTTTCCCTTACTATTGGCATCGGTGTTACCCTTTCCCTTCTTCCTTACAGACCTCTTAAAGGTCTTAGTATTGTCTTTAGAACATGGGTTGGGCATGGTATCGGGTAGGTCAATGTTGGGGTAGTTTGAGGGTTTGACAGGGGGTAGAAGGATAGGAGGTGGCACAACAGGCCCAACCAGGGTTTCAGTGACCACTGTCTTGTCCACTTGAACACATTCGGGAGTGGAAAAGCCATTCCTTGATAGGAAGGCTTGCCAATAGTCACCACTAGGCTTCAAATGATGAACAATAATGATTTTGATCAAGCAGTGATGGAAGAGGATGCTATCAGCCTTTTTCTGCTTAAATCATTTGGACATTTTATATAGGTTGCATAGGATATAGTGAGGCATATTCAGAGGGAAGCCTATGAAATTCATAAGAAACTTGAAATGGTAAAGAAACACTAAACCATAACGACCTTCGCAAGTCACGAATTAATTAACAATGGCTAATAGATCATGCCATCTAGACTTAAGGGCAGTGACAGACATACCTCTATCACAACTAACAATTTTCCTTGATGTGAATAGGAGCGGCCATGGCACTTCATCCACTTTTGAATTCTTAAACCACCTCTTCCATTTAGCTGGTAAACCCATGGTTGAAATGAGGAATTCTTCATTTAGCTCGATTTGGATATCCCCAACCTTAGCCCTGCATCTGTCGAACATGAGGGAAAACTGTTGGGTGACCGTGAGGTTGAAACCCTCAAATTTCTGGATAAAAACTAGCCAGCCACTATTCTCCAGGTCTTCACAAGCATTGTCAAATAGCAGGAGTGTTTGGATGCCATTAGATTCTATGCACACTATAGGTGCCATAGGAGAGATCAAACAGTGAGCAGGGTAAACAGACAGGGGGTTAGACAGGGTATATGTAGGCCCGAAAGCTTAGATATTTCCCCAAAACCAATAGAGGTAACCCGAGATACAAGGCAGGCATTAATTCCTAAGTGTGCGAGGGTGGTGGAACGAAACAAACCCATGCAAAACATTCATATCAAAATGTACAATCGATGGCGCTATGGTGATTCAAATCACTATTGGTATGTATTAAAAGCAATGTCAATGACATGCCAATCAAACAACTATTGAAAACTATGATAAGTGAACCCGAATATTTGCACAACAATAGTGTTTGCATGATTTAAAAAAAAAACAATATTTCAAATTTAACACCAAAGATTTGACCATAAAACTTATGCATTGTATGAAACCATTGCACCATGGGTTTAATCACTATGTTAATGCGTTCTCAACAAACCATTGCACCAAGGAATTTGATGAAAGACAATAGAACATCGAACCACCATTATATCAAGGACTCAATCACAATCACTAGAATACCATCACAATCTTATAAAATGAAGTCATATTAACAAAAAAATGCAAAGTGAGTAAAGATTTGGTGTCTTGCCAACTGTGTGACCATCATTGAGTTAGAGGTGAAATGACCACATAAACAAGAGTAACCATAATAATCTAGTGATGATTTTAATGCCATTGACATGACTTCGAACTCAAGGTTTTCACACTTACAGTCATGAAAATGAACACAAAAGGCGGGTGTGCGAATGTGCAAGATAATAGTGTTGTTTTATTCAAAAGATTGTGATGAGAATCAAAGGTTCCAAAACCCTTGTGTAGGCAGCTTATAAGGATAGGATAAAAATGTGAAATGGCTGCCACATTTGTCACCTTAGCTTTCTATTAGATTATGAGCTTATCATCCTACAACTCAACAATGTATACCATGTTTACAATCCTTGCCTCTTTTGCAAACAACTGCAAGTTAGACTCCTATATCACAACTTTGATTCCATCACATTTACACATATTCCAAGAAAACTTAATCAAATAGAAGATCACATGGATAACCTAGTATTAGATTGGTATTTATCACATTAAAACAACATCTTATACATAACATCATACATTTTTCAAAACACATAGAATAGACATCAGAAATCATAAAAACATAAAACAAAGAGACACACATGATCAAAATAAATCCATATATATATATATATATATATATATATATCTGAAGGTCATAAGTGTTTACAAAAAATATACAATCACCCGTAGGCCCATGAATCCTATCACCCCTATGTGTACCAAAATGGGTATCTAAATACCTTATACAAAATTGGGCCCATAAACCCATATACATAAAAAATGGCACTCAAGGTGTCCCGAGAGATCCCCCCCCAGGTCCTCTATCAGCTGGAGGCACCCCACCAGCTAGGGGCCCTCCAACCTAAGGAGGACTCTAACCCATCATCGCTTCCCTGCAGCCCCTACCACTACTGCTCTATAGATCAGGGTTTGCCACTCTTTTGGTGCCCCCAGGCATTGGTAGAGGACTTCCTCATCCTAGATATGGGCCCACAGGCCCTCAGGAAAATATTGTAGAACACGCTCAAAACATATGCATAGATCCTCCGACATGACCCCGACATCTCCCTGTGGCTCTCTCGATGGTCCAACACCAGTGTCATCTCGCTACCGCCTCTATCCAACCCTCGTCTCCATAGGTTCCTATCAAGTCAGCTCCCTGACGACCTCTACCTCTCGTCCTCGATGTCCCACATCTGTAAAACAACACGAGATATAGTATCAACATCCATATACATATATGATAAATTCTATCTATCCAAATCACAAAACATAAAAAAAATACCAACACATACCTCTCTGATCCCAGTCCTCCATAAGAGGCAACACCATATCTAGGTTCCATGTGTAGTCCATACCCGATTATCGATATATCAAGATAACCTGTTGCATCTGATGCCACACTCGCGCAACCATGGCCATAAAGTAGTGTCCACCCTCACCTCCTCCATGCCAGGCCAACACTTGGGCCCACCGCATCAGTCACAGATCTCATCGCCTGCTGGCTCTAGAAGAATCCTCAGGCCCAGTAGAGTCAACCTTTACAAAAACTAAGCCACTAGCATGGACCTGAATGCAAAGTCACCGGATTCAGCTCACCAAAACTGGTTCAACTAGAAAAAAATCTTGATGTGCATCAGCACACCCCATGCAAACAAGTCCCCATCCAGAACCTGCTCCACAACCCTCAGCTGACCACCAGTGATCCGCTGAGTACCCAAGGATCCATATATCCTCACCACCATCATTACAATGCACTATGTCAAGAAGTCATCGATGGCCTCGATACGAATGAATGAACCTGATATTGGGTTTGAACCAGTGTAGTGATAAGCCACCATGGTCTCCACTCAATCCTCCCTAAGCAGATGTGGATCAACATCTAGGGCTATCCCACAGAATGGGAGCCCCGTCAAGAAGTACACATCCTCTGTAGCAGAGAATGTCAACTTCTCCTCCCTCACAATGAATCATTGTAGATCCATGCTCCACATACTAATTAGGTACTGTAGCAGGAAATCCTATGATCGTATCAAGGGGAAGTCAAGAACTTGAGAAATCTGCAGGCTACCAAGTGTCTTTGTATGCCCGGCTGCACCCTCGCAGCCTTTTGTAACCGGTCTTAGTAGCGCTCTCTAAAATGGACCGAAATCTTGTTATGTGCTCTGTTGATCACTTGAATCCACACATAAACATTTGATCAGCCTCATGATCCATTAAAAATCCTAAAAATATCAAAAAATCACAACCGCTTAACCTACCCACAGTGCGTAGTTTCCACCCAAACAGGTGCGCACATGTGCGCACCTGTTCTTTGTACAACTTCACACAAATGCACATCTGTCTGAGAAACATCTGTGCATGAGTGCGCAACTATCAGTCAGACAGATGTGCATCTAATGCACGCCTGTCTTTCCCACCCTCGCACCCAC
Organism: Picea glauca; assembly: GCA_000966675.3. Classification (NCBI taxonomy): domain Eukaryota; kingdom Viridiplantae; phylum Streptophyta; class Pinopsida; order Pinales; family Pinaceae; genus Picea; species Picea glauca. The sequence continues at coordinate 895,756 of JZKD02S1823634.1, forward strand.
ATGCATGACTATGTCAAGCACAACCTCACATGATGTGTGAGAAACAAGGGTTATACCTGCGCACATATGTGTGGGTATTTCCCCTTATTCTATGCACTTGTGGGCCTCTACCCTTAAAACCCCCTGTATGGCCCTCTGTACATCCCCTACCTACAAACTATGAATTTCATAATGTGCGGGATTATATGACCACTAACCTATCTCTCGCCAGTCTCGGATCGATAGCCTCATGCTCCCGCAATCTCAAAATCTCCTCACAACTATCTTGTCATCCCAACAATAGTGATAGGTACAAATGAGGTGGCATTGTGGGCCGACCATCCATATATATACCCTTTTTCCCAACTTCCACACTTTGTTATAGGAGCCCAAAACCTTTGTTTTCCGATTCATTCTCAATCACAAGATCTTGATCCCACCATCTACACATTCACATTCTTCAGGTCATCATCTACACTGGGCCCTAGAGGAGCCTTTTTCTCACGTCACGTTTAGGTACGCATGATCACTTTCAGTTTTATCAAATAACTATTATATGATCTTTCTCATCAGATATTGTTCACGTCAGGTATTTGGTTTTATGTGTTCAACAAGCTTACAATCCCTTCAGGTATATGTTTGACACTAGCATGTATTTTCTCCCTCTGTTAACAATTTCATATCCTAGTCACACCCTATGAAATTTAACATTAGGGTCCCTACATTCGGATCTGTAGTATCTTCACCTCTACCACATTTTGGTATTGCCATCCGATAACACTTTCCCCCACATGAGTTGTCCCATTCATAGTTTCCCTAGGAACTTGACACTCATGTTGATTTCACCCCCTAGGGATGGGCATCTCGATAGTATTATGTACTTTTGAGTATGAACTCCATACTTCTTCTCATCATATTTCTAACCTTCCCAACGGACTCCCAAGTCATATCATCTTGGTTCTATTGACTGCATCTTCGCAGTTTCATTAGCCCTCCATCTCATCCACCATCAGCTTGCCCATATTCAGATTGTCCTCCATCCATTTACCTAATACAGAAACCCACCCATGGGGCCCCCACCCTCCACCAGTTCTCTTTCACAAACTTACACCCTACGCAATCCAAGCCATATTTCACTTGGGCACCCATTTTTGCATCTGTATACTCAACCCAAATTATTATTTATTTTTTCGGTAATTGTATAAAGCCTTTGTTTCCATCCTATACATATCTTTTTAGTCGTCATCCTTGATGGCCTTCTTTTACCCGAAAAAGCAACCCATGTCTCCCTTGGTTGGGGAATCCACCATTTTTCATATTGAAATCATTAAAAAACCTTGAATATCCCAAGTCCATGTACCCACAATCTTTAAGTTTCCCCACTTTGTTAGCCTCTGGCACATTTTAACCCCATATCTAGTTTTCCCTTTGACGCTAGATCCAATTTTACAGTTGTTTCCAATCATATTTCAAACACCCCAACCAAGGGAATTCTTGAGTCCCACAACATCTTGAATTTGTTCATGTTACTCATCATTACCTAATATCATCTATTAATTAGTATATTTCACAAATCCCTTTTTCTTATTGGAGTTGCATCTCCCTTCCTGTTGACATCAGCACAGTTTCCCGAAGGGCGACAATATATTGACTCTCATTACCTTTTCAATGAGGGGTATCAGATGACACAAAGAGAAAAATCATTTCTCTCTGATTGCGTTGACACCTATAACATTTGAATTCAGAAAAGTATCATGTTACGGTGGGTCTTACTATGTGACTATTGCAGTTGTTTCATACTAGCTGAAAATCTCTGAATTTGTTAGGTCATTAATGCCTACGAGTCACTGACAATTCTTACAGTCATCCTTGCCTCACTTTAGAGCCCGTTCACCATATAGAGCTGTCATCTAGCATTATCAACTGCCCCCGAGGGCATTGCAGTTATCTACATCAACATCTATCATCAATTATAGTCCCACATTTTGGTTTCATGACACGAGCATGGGGAATTCTCATCTTGTTTGTACACATATTTTATTTTTTCTCCTAGAGAAAGGTTTGGGTACCACAAATTTCCCTCTCCCTCCAACAGATCACTCTTTCAGTTCCTCTCATCACTCTTCATTACAATCACACTCTCAAAAAAATAAACATTGATGTATTTTGGCTATACGTATACTCCTAACCTCACATGTCAGGGGGCATCTGTTATCATTAAAAGATCGTCCACAACATCGCACACAATGGTTGAAGAAAGACATTACATCCAACAAACATTAGTCCACCTATAGCACCAAAATCCATCAAAAGAAAAAACATTATGTACTTGGTTCAAAAATTGAAGTGCGCAAATTCACCAAAGGGAGTGCGCACACAGTGTGTAGAATACGCAGGCTAACACAACCCTCAATGTGCACTGTGCGCAAGATACATGATTGTCTATGAGAAATCCCATGCACTCCTATGAACGACACATTTATGGATCTTTTCGGCCCCTCAACCACTTGTAGTCCAACCCCCAACATGATTAGACACTCATATCTGAGAGAAATCTAGCTTGGAGGCTCGTCAAGGGCTAGAGAGTGCCCTAAAGGGCGCCTTGTTCACACTATGAACTAGTTTCATATTTCCATGGGTGTGCTAAGAAAATAAGATCTTAAAAGTACTTTTATGATGCAAGAATTCTTCATTGAGAATCCTCTTTTATCTTTGAATTCTTCAAGAACCATTGTAATAGGCCATTCCAGTCACCTCTTGAGGGAATAGGCATTGTTTTTCTTCACCATTTGTCATTTCTTCCATTGTAAGGAGAGAATATCTCTCGATTAGGTAACTCAAGAGCCCTGCCAAGGAGGAAGAGGGGACTCATAAGTCCCTGCCTCTGTCTACGGTGTTTAGACTATCAATACATTGATCCATTGATAGCTATATATTGGTCATTTTTTGCTTTTCATGGTTCTAGTTCTTCAAGTTTCTCTAACATTTATTTATTAGTTGTTTTTAGTTTGTATTTCCTTGTTTCATGTGTGTTTGGTTATCTAATCAACTAACAAACTTCTTTCTTGTTTATTTGGGTTAACTAAGCATGGAAGTGTTGGGTTTCTGCTCACCCATGTGATAAAACCAACACAAAAATTTCTCTCTCTCTCTCTCTCTCTCTCTCTCTCTCTCTCTCTCTCTC